>VXBX01007989.1:289856-330382 GCA_013400415.1 Scytalopus superciliaris | reverse complement strand
AAAAAAAAAAAAAAGAAAAAAAGAGAGAACTCTGCTACTAGAGGATTTTCCTGAGCATTTTAATTCCAAATAAATAATGACAAGCAAAAATCTGATAAAATTTTCAGCTCATTATAAAAGCACAAGTGAAATACAGCAAATACAGAAAATTATGATGAAGAGAAATCTGTGATGGCCTATATTCCCTGCCACTTTCAGCACTCCCAAGTGCTTTTCTTCTTTCCAAGATACACTATCAGATTTCAAACTGGGATAACAGTCCTCTGAAAGGGTTTCATTTGCTGAATAATAATTCTTTCAAACATATTCAGCCGAGTTCTCTCACCAGGTATCTATTAAACAAACAGGACGTGGAAAATACTCCTCTGGCAAGTGGTCTCATTTGCTTTCAAAAAAGGCTCATGCCCTCTCTCAAACAATTTCTTGAAAGATAATTCTCAACATGTGGGATTAATCATAGCCCAAAGCTTGCTTCTGACATGTGATTAACTATTTCTACCTGACTCAAAGGACACAGGCCAAAATATTTCAGTGTTGATGCTCTTCACTCACCCCCTGTACTTAGAGCTGTGCAGTACAGGAGAAGGAGAGGGAGTGCATCACTCATACCTTACATGCTGAAGGCCACAGAATGGCATGAGGAGGGATTTTTATACCATTCGGTGATATATTTTGTTTAAGAACTGTCCCAGAATTAAATTTCTCTGCATTTATCATGTCCCAAGAACGCAATGATTTATGCAGTGCATCAGAGGCTATTACAAGGTTTCTCACATCATAAATACAACTTATAATGCATCTCATGCATGATATGCACCACTAACAATTTCACTTGATGAAAGCTATCCTTACGCCTTTTATCATTCAAGCATGTTAATGAGTTCCCCCAAAAGATTAGTGAGGAGTCTAATAGACCAAAAACCTATTTCAACAATTGTTTTAGTCTTTCCATGAAGCAATGTGAACTCCTGCATCTAAATGAACCTTCCCTTAATAACTTAAAAATAATCACACCCTCCTGCACTTGTGCCACGCCATTAGAGCATTTTAACAAATTAATGAATTTATGATTTTATGAGAAGCTGTAGCAGGAGAGAAACTATCCTTTAGAAAAAACACATGTAACATGAAAGATATTGCACTGAAGGGCTTAGGCCCTCTTCTTCCAACACAGAGATGTAAAAGAGAAGATTGACAAAAAAGTCAGCGTTGTTAGCCAGAAATACCTCAAACAATTTCGACAGGCTTTTCTTTGATCCTTAAGGTAATTTCTAATAGGGTACACAATGTCAGTGGAAACATTCATTTATTCTGATGATTTCCTTTCCATTAGTTATTTGGATATGACTATACACCTCACATGTTCCAGGGAATGAACAGGTTTTACTCTACTACTTATTGGAAAATGCTTCGTATCCCACCAGAAGTCCTTTAACTTTTGTTCAAGAGGCAAAAGCCTCACATAAACGTTCTGGACCTAAAAACTGGGTCTAAAGAGCAGCTACGCTTTCACCAACAGAGAACGTAATTCAATAGAATGGGGTATCAGAAACTGCTCCCCACCTACTTCATCAGTCCTCACAATCACTAGGATGAGCTACAACATCACTCTACCCTGTTCTGCTTAAGACTTTTGGAGGTTACACATGGATGGTACTTGAGAAGTGGAGGCAACGGCAACGGAACAGAACACTTGCAATGCTGGGCTATGTCCATGCAGTGCTGGACAACAAGAACCACCTGCCTGGCCTGTAGGGCTGCTCTGAACCCTGGTTATCATCAGGCTGTCCCTAAGGCAGGCACTTGCATGACTTCCAGCTCAGAGCTGGTTTGCACTAATGAGGCGAAGGGCACGGGCAGAACAAAGTCTCATTTCCCTACACAAGGCCATGCATGTGTTCCACCTGAGATGGGAAGTTTGTTCCAAGGAGGGATTCTCTGGGCCCACCTACCTGGCCTGTGTGACTGCACAGAGTTGCTCACACTCCTTTGTTCCTCTTTCCAGCATAAGCACATGGAGTCTAGAAAACTATTTAATAAGGAACTGTATTTTGAAAGCTGAATTTCTGTCCTTCCACTAGTTCAGTAACTTGTCTCTCTTGCCTGAATGCATTAAGAAAGATTTAAGCCAAGAAAAATATTACAGTCAATTACATGAAATTCCTAAACCTGAACTTTGTATTCATAACTACTTCTTGTAGTCCCCACCATGAACTCCATCAGCTTCTTATTTCAAATAACCAAATTATTTTCCTAAGAATACAAGGCTTAGCTATTGCCAGTAAGAGTTCCTTTGCCCTTCTCTAGGTTGCTGTCAGACTGTTTCTTTGTCTTCACACTTCCTTTATTCTATAATAGACTTTGCATTTCAAGTGCTTCAGTACTCTTTTTGTGTTCTGCTTTAAAGATCAAACTACAAATTAGTTGTATCATATAAAAGGAGTTCTTGCCACAAACCCAATATTATGTTTCCTTTTTCCAGTTACATTTCTAATTCTTTAGCCTTGTAATTTGCCCAAACCATTATCTTGTATTGACATAGCTGGCAAGCTGCACAATGCAAAAAACATTCTATTACTGCACAGTTTTCAATAACCAAGCTTTGCTACATTGAATTTTACATAGTCTGCTTGAGCAAGGTCATACCTGCATTTCCAGTTATTTCTTATATCAGTTGGTGTGATTAAATTGAAAACATAAATCACTGAGTTGTTGAGTCTTGAACTATAAATAAAGACACTAATAGGCCATTTTCTATTAATTTTCCTCCAGTATAGTGGGACTATTTGCTCAGGAGCAGATCTGAAAAATATTGTAAAGATTTTAGATTATGTAGAAGATTTTTTTTTCTTGCTGATTCACTAATATTTTATTTCTAGATGACAACAATCTAGAAAGAGCTCATATCCAAGAAGTTCCTTTTGATTAGTTCTTTAAAACTACTCAGTGAAAGAAGTCCTTGCAACCCCTCTGTAGTCTGTCTCCTTTGGATGCCCCTGTTATAGGTTCCAAGAGCCTTATGAGAAAGGGGAACTACAACAGCCTCTTTTTATCACATCAGACTCTTCTAAGGTATATCACATGTGATTATTAACACTGGTATTGGAAATCCAAAAAGGGAAACTTTCCAGTCCACCTTGGTAAAATAATAACTAATGAAATATAAAAAGAAATCAAATTAAGACCATTATTCATACCTGTACCTGAAAAGACACCTACAGGTACTGGATGCTATGGTGTGATCTAAAATGTGGGAAATCAAAAGCAAGGATCCAAACCACAGTGCAACCTTCCGACAGGTCTCAAAGAATCACCAGTGTTGCAGTGATTTTCCCTTTCAAAAGAAATGGCAGCAGCTTGCCCCACTACTGACAGCGTTTTCCACCATCCTTTATCGGCTTCACAAGACTTCACTTCATTGTAAATACATTTCCTTTTGTTAAACCTTATGAGGTTTCTGTTGAGATCCCCCAGAATGGCAGCACATCCAGTCCTCCCAGTTCTGGACTTTGTGCAAGCCTGGCAAGAGGCCTTTCTGTCTCAACACCCGGGGCATGCCTGCTTATGGACATTCTCTGCTGGGTGCTCCCCGAAATGACAACCCTGAATTCAAATGTGGTCACCTGGGAAGTCAATAACATGCAGCCAAGAAAACATGAAAGGTACAGCTCAGACTACTTTTTCAGTTTTTACAGGAATGCTGTGGCATAGGCTGATATGACATATAGCAAGACTCCATTTCTCTGGGGCAGCTTTCTCCTGCCTCAACCATGAAACTATGCTTTTTATCTTCCTGAGACTCTCACTGTGCAGATTCTGCAGTAGTCTAGGCAGGAGCAGTGATAACATCAGTCTTTCTTATCACATGACATTGATTCATCCCCGGTGCTCTGCAGGACACACCAACTGAATGTAAAACATCATGAAAAATCATGCAATTTAAAAGAATTTTATCACAATGAAAGCATTTCAGAAGGGTATTTATATCTCATTAAACAACAAACTGCTGGGGAAGATAAGCTACTTCCAGCTGCAGGAAGTAAGTCATTGCAAGAAATGTGGCTACACAGCTCGTGAAGGATTACTAAAACAAGACTGCCAACCAGCCTTCTTCCTAAACCAGAGCATTGTTTCACCTGGGGGTATTTCAACTGCCTACAAATTAACTGTACAAGCTTTCTCCCAGCTCCAGTCATTAGATGGATTTTCTCAGGTTATCTCCTAAAATTTAAGGTAACAAATCTCCCAGAGTACTTCTCTTTCTCAAAGTGACTCCTAAAGCAGACTGAAGGGTGACAGATCCACTTTATGGTAATTTTAGAATTCTTCCACCCTGACTAAAGAGAACTTTTAGAAAGCTTTCTCTGAAATGATAACAAAACCCCAGACTGAAGGCCTCCATTTCTCTGTTAAAAGGTAGTTTCCATGTATTTTTCCTCATGGTGGACACGTTAGCTTGGCATAAAAGCACTATTAAGAGTCCCAGTCTTTGCACTAGAATATAGGAATTGTCCTTGCCACTTTACCTGCTTCCTCTCCCCCACTGTTCACAGAAAAACAGGATGAACCCCAACCAATTCAAGTCTATTTTTGAAATATTCTGACCTGTAATTACCCAGTAATTTTTCATTTTCTTTATTTTGTTTTTTAAAGTATTTACACTCTGTGCTCTGTCTTTGATCATCTATTCTATGAGCTCTACAATTCTTTACTATGTCCTTTAAAATGACAACATACCTAAGTTTGTCTATAATCAGTCACTTCCCAAGTACATAGCCCTGACTATAATACCTCACAAGTACTCAAACTACCCTCAGCCAGCAGGCCTATAGAAATATTTTTTTGTTACTTGGAGACAGTTGCATGATGAGATGCAACACAATGAGATGATGATGGTCACTGAAGGGGAAAATAGCACGTCCCTTACAAAAGATGAGGTCCAGAAAGGATTTATTACACAGGTGTTTCTGCAGGGAAGCCCAGCACTCTCAGTAATGAGTTAAACAGACACTAATTTGTCTTATGCTTCTGCTGTTTTATCCAAATGAAGCAAGGCAGGAACACCCGTCAGATTAAGGTATGAAAAGGGATACAGATATTTTTCAACTGTCTGAAACTGGCAAACTTTCACTATAACTAATGTACGTACATGAATGCTACAGAAACACGGAGACCTGCGAGGCAGAGAGCACAGAAATACCACGAGCATTATTATCCTCTAAACACAAAGAACAGCAAATCACTTGATCACATTCCTTGGGGTTCAGGTTGTGTCTCTGCAGAGGTACTCTGCAAAGAACCACCAACATACACAAATTCTCCAACGCAAAAAAGTGATAAGAGATCACGTTCATGTCGCTGAGCAATGTAAATAATGGTGCCCTGGAATTAAAACTGGGCTGAACTTCTTCAATCTTAAATTGATTCTTGTATGAGCTGACATTCCACTGCTTTTGGGAAGCCAAATATAATATATTTATGAATCAGACAGATGTCTTCAATATTACAGTGCTGTCAGTAATCCTGCCTCTCTGATGTTTAATATTTCATATCATAACAGGGATTTTTTTCAGAGAGCTACTCTGGTGAGAAACCTCAGAGGAGAACTCTTGGGCCACTGATGCCAACAGCCACTCATGTTGGGCTCTCAAGGAGCTAGTATGGCCATTTTTGGGTAATACTGGCCACAGGGTGGGAATTGAATTAAACAGAATTTCAAAAATGCTGACTTTTGATGGAATTGGATCAAATCTGGTTGTAAGAACACTGAATCTTTTTCTGTTTCAAACTCTGGCATCTACTTTGAAAGCACCATGCTATCAACACTAATAGGTGTCAGGTCAATCACATTTCTTTTTATGAAATGTTGTTCAACCATTTGTTAAATAGAAGTTTGCACAGCTGTGTTTCATTTCATGCTCTCCATAGACCAGTTGCTAATACATTAAAAAGGATTAGGCTGTGAATCAATAGTTAGATCTTGACCACCCTAATGCTATTCCCTCAAACTGCCTCCCCCCGCCCCCAACCAATCAACCAAAACAAAAATCCGTGATTCTGTTTGCTTGCAATGAGCTCTAATGCAGATTCCTCCTCTGATAGCTCAGTTACTTGCATATAGAATGCCACAAAGAACAGGAATAAAGCTCTAGCTTTTCCTGGCACCACCAGATTTCATCACAGCATCAATAATTAGACCTTTCCTTGCTCAACTAGTACCATCACAACAATGACCTACAGAATGAAAAGGAAGAAATCTGTTGAACTGCAGATTTACCTGACAAACATCAATAACATAAGTTACTGAAGTTTACTTAGTTACAGGCTAAACTAAAAACACTGCAAGAAGAAAGAACTGTCCTGTTATGTGAATAAATTCTGACTCAGGCTTCTGACACAGCTGTGAACCTGATATATGGGCCTGTCAAAGGAGTTTACCAGTACCATTTTGAACAAGAAGTTCAAAGACAGCTTATGGGCTTATGTCAGCTTAGGTGCACACCTGCTGAAATGGGGGAAAGCACTGAAATAATTTCAATTCCTACTTTGTAATCCAGGGAAACTGGTAAGTATCCTTTCAGCCTTCAAACACAGGAGAAACATTTGCAAATGTTATTTCATCAGCTCTGTATTGCAAATTAGTTCCCTTTAGAGAGCTTCCTTCAATATTCTAGGAACATGAAAGCTGCTTTGGTACAGTTCCTTTTGGCACACAGCATTAATTACACATTTATGCTGGCTGGCCATTTATTGTTTGATTTGTTCCTATGGCCACTCAACATGACTTCCATAACCTGATTCTAAATATCTTGTCTGAGACCAATGCTAATTTTAGAAACTCTTCATCATTAGTGTCTATTTTCTATTTATAAGACACTATTCATTAAATGCCTACAGTTATTAATGTCCTGTACTATGCTGAACTATACTGTACCATACGTATATTTTATGTACATGTTTTCACCCACACACTACACTGTACTTCTTTTTCTTTTTGATTTTTCCCTCCAAAAATATCACTTAAAGGCTAGTTTATTTTTCACATCTAGTTTTATTTACTATTGATTTAAATTCCTGAAAACTGCAGGCTTGTTAATGAGTGCTACATGGATATTAATAGCAGCTGATATCAAAGCCACCAGGTCAAATGAATGCTTACTTAAGATAGCACTGTTTGTCACCAAGATAAAATGCCTTGTTAATGTTATGCATAAAATCAATTGATTTTAATTTTCTGGCATCTGTTTCAGTTCTCCTCACTTATTAGTGACTAGCATTCATGGCTCTAAGGGAAAATTACTGAAAAAAGATGTGCTTCATCTCCAGCTAAAGGTAAAGTAGCAGCTAAAATTTTCAGAAGAGCAATGGTTGCTAAAAATTTTTAGAGTTAGACAAATTCAGGTATAGCACTGGAAATCTATGTCACAAATGACTGGTATCATTTGCAGGATCCCTTATGCTCCAGATACACAGTATGAAGTCCCAGCCCAAATCAAACACTCTCAAATTCTCTATCACATGCACAAAACCAACAGATGTCCTGTTGAAACTAGTTGGAATTGTAGCAACAGAGCCTTCACAAAGCAAGTAGTTCATATTACACAAATGTGTCACCTGCAATACCCAGACTTCATCTTGGCAACTCTACTTGGGCTGCTGAGAAGTCCAGCCAGAACTGATGTTCTGGAATAGCCTGAAGTAGAAAAATAAATATGATGAGAATGGTAAGCATGATCTGAAATGTAGATCACATGAGCTTTAAAAATGGGTTATTCCATTTGTACTGGGGAGCAAGAGGGCAGCTGGGAAATACAGATGGAGGGCAGAAGTCTTATTCTGCTGATTGGTGCAAAGCAGAAGCTCAAAGGAAAGAGGATATTTTCAGCCAGTCATAAGGATACTGACCAGCAGCTATGAAGTAGCTGACAGAAGACTCCAACAGCACCAGGGAGTTCCTGGGAGTCTTTAGACTGAGGAACACATTCAAATTAAAAGGAGAAATCAGTGGGAAGGACTATCTCTGCTGCTGTACTAAAAGAAAAATACACCTTGATACTCACAAAAAAGAGGGAGAATCTTGAGGAATAGTGAATAAATACCGCAAAGCTGGATGGTAGACCAAAATCCAGATGAGTGATTTAACCCAGAGAATTATGACCTAGCTTGGTTGGGTATCAACAATGGTGAGATCACGATGGAAAAGGCAGAGTGCCTTTGAAAGATGCCCAAGGAAGGAAGGCTGGAAGGTGCTGGTACAGCAGGGCCCAGTACAGCAAGCAGTGGTCTGAACTGACTGATAGAGGCAGAGCCTATGCACTGACACCTGTAAAGATCTACAGCCAGTAAGCAATTTGCTCTGGTGATAATATCCCAAAAGATATTATAAGGATTTCAGAAATATCTTGCCTGAGCCAAAATTTTGTTTTTCTTGGGAAGATTCAAAACACAGAAAGAGAATATTTGTATTCTGCTTTTAGAAGAGACAGAGATGCTGTAATAAATCCTGTGCCTGAGGCTAACCACAGACAACTTCAAGGCCGACAAGAAGGTTTTCTGATGGGTTCTGCTCCTGGTGTCTGAGGACAAGCCTGATTTCAAAAAACAATCAGGCTAGGATGAACTATGGGCTTTCCAGGTGAGTAATGCTGCTGAAAAGCAATTACAAAGAGGTGAAATCCCACTCAACAGTGAGCTAATGAGTGCTGCAGGACAGTACTCATCAGCAGTGAGGAAGAGCCAACTTCACTGAACACCCTCCTGCAGCAAGAGCACAGTGCTGGGGGGCCTGATGTTCACTGACAGACTGATATCCAAGGTACAAAGAGCTTGCATCTTGAGAGGCAACCAAATGCTCCCAAACAGATCATGAGAAATACACCTGATATGCAAATCAGTTTGAATGATCTGAAGCTAGTGTGAACTCTCATGGGACACAAAACATCCAGGCTTTTCAAGATCACATTTTCCATCCAACATTTCATCCTGTTTTCCATGGTTCTGATCATGATATAGGTAACATCAACCCTGATTCTCAAAAGAAGGCCTTTGGGAAAAATCTGCAACTCTTGGAAACAAGGTGCTGGTGGGAAACAGACATGACCACACAAGAATGTAACCATGTGGAAAAGAGTGTTACTCACAAGAGGATCCAGCTGACCAAGCCCATCAGATCCCGATGAGCCACTGGCAGAAGATTGGTGCCTCTCTTGGGTAGAGGGAAGATTTTAAGAGGCAGAGCACAGAAGAGCCAGCTGCCCCCAGAGGAGCTGCACTCAGGAAGGCAGAGCCCCACACATGGTCACAGCTGCAGTGTAGCCCCTTCCTTCACTGGGCTCCTGAACAGAAAGATCACCATGACTGGAGACAAGGGCCTGACCTGGCCTGTAGTAGTGGGAAACCAACTTTAAGTACCTTTCTATCCAATCCTAAATGATGAAAACATACAATCAAATCTTTGCAACCAGAATATGTGTAAGAAAAAGTGCCTATGGTGACCCCTGACGGTGTGAAGAAATTAATAATTTCTTAATATGTGGAACTTAAGATACTGTAAGTAAGAAATAGTTATACTACCTAGTATACTCCCTTATGTTTTCCTCCAGGTTCTGAACATAGACATTTCCATAGAAAACCTCTGAAAGAAGACTGTTCTCTTTAATAACAACACAGAAGTATTAAGCTGAAAGAATAAACCAAGGAGGATGGCAGTGTAAACAGTGAGTGCTACAAAGAAAGGGGAAGCACCAAGTGGCTAACATAATAAATGCTAACTGAACATTTCAAAAATGAACTACTTTTTCACTTCAATTTTAGGTTTCAATTTATTTTGAGATGCAGAGAGACTATAAAAGCTCAAGTGATTTATAAGTATATATCCACAATCTAGAGAAATGAGAACATGTGATGAGTTATGGAGGTGTGCTTTATAAAGAGCACTATAAAGTCATAGCTTTCACATTAGGAGAGTACTGTACAATCTATTCAAAACTCATGTTTAAAACAAACATAAATTGACCACTTGTTCCAGAGGCAATGTTAAAGAGGGAGATACTGTTTGCTGGAGGAAGCTATTAGCTGTGATCAGCAGCCAGCAGACCAGAAACACAGATCTGAGGAATAAGGAGGGGTTTAAAAAAGGTTCTTCCAGGAAAAGTAAGAGCAGGATAACCAACTGACAAGGAAAGGACTGACCATTCTAATGGCCTTCCTGACACTATATGAACTGCACAGTTAGGGAGATTCAACCAAAAGAAATACAAAATTAACTGGGGCTTGGAAAGGGGAATTCTGGTATTTGATTTGATATTTAATGGAAGGCACTACTGCAAGGAGGAATAAACATCTTTACTTATACCCAACTCATCAATTTTATAAGTGTTGCTGTAGCTTTTATATTCTTTTATCTTCCAGTAAAGACAGTACTATAACACTTTACTACTTGTCATAAGGAATATTTTTATGCAAGACATAATGATTCATTTTAGAGCCATGTAGAATTACAAATTTCAGTTTCTGGAAAAATATACAACTTATCGTTACCATGATCAGCATGAATTTAACTACCTTATTCAAATCAATTTCTCTTCAGTAATCCCCAGAATATGCTGTCGGGAAGGGCCAAAGCTCCCATAGCACCCACTTCAGAAGCTTGGTGTAACTCGTGGGACTCTGATTACAGCTACTGAACCAATCTTGGAACACATTTAAAATAAAATCATGTATCCAGGCAGAAGCAAAGTGGATCCACTGATCCCACAATTCTCTTCCTTCCATAGAGACGCAAGAAATAAAAATCGCAGGGACACATTTGATGTTAAACCATTTCATACCATTCCAGTACATGTTGCTTAAAGTTTCATCAGTTACTGACACAAGTCAGTGCCTTATTGAAGTAAGCTTTTTTAAGGCTGGATTTAAAATGAGTACCATTCTCTCTCTCGGCAGATCAGAGAAGCCTGAGAGTACAGCTCTGTACTGGTGTCAGCTCTGACAGGCACACAAGTGTTTTCTAAGCCTAACCCCCAGTGCTAAGAGGGTTATTTTATACTCCTCTTTGTTTCTCTAATTACTACTTTTCCAAGCAGATATTTCTTTTCATAAAAACATGAGGCATTTTATATATAATAGTTCCCTTTATATATGACAGTTTATAAATATTTTTCTCAACTTGCTGTTTTCTCTGTAACTTTTCCCCCACAGAGTAAGAAAGATACAGTTAAAAACTGTCAACCACAATCCAACATGTTAGCTTAGAAGAAACACACATTAAAGATTGATTTGCTTTCGTGAATTAGGGAAAGATTGCCTTTATTAAAACATTATCTCATTGCATTGTAGACAACTGATTACTGACAACTACTCTAATAACAGAATCTGTTATTTTGCATAAACATGGCATTCAGCTGCAGGTAACATGAGCTGCTCAGTATTTTGCTTGTTGTATCCAATGTTTCAGATATGAACACCAGTTTAATAAATTATGTGGAATGAAAATAACAGATAAAAGGAAATTACTGAAATAACTATCATGAGGGAAATCTCAGTTCATTAATTTGATACACAGAAAATCAGAGCTGCCCAGAACCTACAGAAGCAATGGAGATGTGTGCACACATGTTTTATGCATGTGGTAGATAATCTCCAGGAAAGGGATTCACCAAGACCAATTATAGGAGAGTTTTTCAGCTGTTCTGCACTACCTGATTCAAGCATTATAGCAGCAGTTTTAGATTTATTGTTTTGGCTGGGTTTGGAGGTGACACAATTACTTATTTCTTGACAGAAACACCAGAATTAAAAGTTAAATAGCCTCTAGAAGGTAGGACTGTAAAGGAAGAACCATATGCTAAATGCTATGACCATGCTCTAAATTTAACATCAACCTCTGTTGAAGTATCCCCAAGTCACTCATAAGATACCCAAAACTGCTCTCAAAATTATTGACAGTCATGAGATGATGGCAGAGACCTTCAAATAAAGGCAGAGGATGATACCAGAGGCCCCAGAGACATAATCAAGAATATTCATTTCTGTCACAGAAGGAATGTGACCATGGAACTGGCTTACAGACAGTATTGTGAACAAAGAGCACTCGTAAAGAAATGTGCATAAGCTGAAATTTGGAACACGCAAAGGAAAAAAAAAAAAAAGCAAATGACATTCTAGTTAACTTAATGAGCCCAGGAGCAATGTAGAGGAAACACCTAAAGTCTAAACTCTCCTGTTACCCAAGAACCAGAGGCTGCAGATGGCTCACATAGCACCTTTCCCACTCTTGAGAAAGGCAAATGCTCAGTGTTGGGGTTCGTGGGAGCCGTGGGGGAACAACCATAGCACCCTGGACAGAGGAGGGTGGGTACTGAGGAGCATGCAACAGTCAACTCTTGCATTATTAGAAAATTTTCCTGTGATTGCTTTCTTTTCCTTGTTTTCTACAATAAATAGATCTGGACTAGTACTCATTCTTTCATTAGATTAACAATAAATTATTTGCTATGCATATAAGGTGTGTTGCCCATTTTCCCATGACAAAATCTTACATGCAACAGCGTGCACAGAACTTTTGAATATAATGAACAACCAATACACAACCTCCTTCATTCCATTCATTCATTTGTGTCCAGGGCACTGTCAGAGAGCGACTCCAGAGTGCTTACAATGTTATCCCACACAACTCCACACATACAAAATATTTTCAACATACTATTATAGCATTCCAGGAGCTACAAATCATGATCCTCCCTTTCATCCCAAAAAGGAATGTTTCTCTTATGTTAAATTCTGTGCTTTAACTGTACTATCAGCTGAGCCCAGCTCAATTCTTAAAAATCAAAGTCAACAAAATTATTGTGTATACTGTATCAGTAAAACACACCTTCAACAATTTATGTGTTCACATTAATGATTGTGTTAATTTTCTAACAAAGCCCTAAGCTAACCTTTAAACCTTAAATGCAAATCTAGGTTGTAGAACTTTAAGGATTTATTAAGGACAAAACATGTAAAAGCCAAACTTTTTTTAAATGCAAATTAGATATTCAAAATTCATGCTAATTGAGTCAAATGAACATTACAGAGTAAGAGCACTACACCATTCCTTTTTTTGTTTTGTTTTGTTTTTCTGAAAAAATGTGTCCCTTGAGAAAGAAAAGGGGAAAAAAGTTAAACATTACATTAAGAAAAAATTGTGCCTCATGACCTGAACTCAGTGTATCAGTCCATAGACCATCTAATTCTCTTTTTTCAGTCTCTCTCTGACACCCTCTCACTAAAACATCAGCTAAATTCTCTTACATACTCTCTTTTATTTCTCAGATCAACTGAACCTGAGACACCTTATACTTAAATGTGACTTTTTGGAATTCAGACTAAAGCCCCCAAACTAGTGACACCAAATATAATGCAGAAAACCAGTGGCCGAGACAACAATTAAAAGCTAAAGCAGTGATTTATGGTGGCTATCAGAGGAGATTTAAAACAAATCTTGGCAATCGATATACAAAACAGGCCTTGAGAAGCAATAGCTTAGGCTGGCAATACACACAAGCCCTCAAGGCTACAACAGGCATTAATTTAGGGCCAAATTCCACCGTCCTTATTCCCACTAGTTCTCCTTCCATAAAGCTGTTGCCCCACTGGTGGACCAGGCTGATACTACACTTGAAAGTTGCCAACCTTGCTACAGCTTGCAGTGTTACAATAAGTGAGAGGTTACTGAGAAATAGCTGGAGATTAAGAATGCAATCAAAATACTGTTAAAGCCCTGACAAATATTTGTTTCTGAAAAGCTGTTGGTTCTGTGATGCCATCACTTTTCTAAATCCCTTTCAGCCCCTGTTCATCTACACTGTATTTGATAACTTTCACAGTTCTCTGCATACTCAATATCCTTTGCTTAACGAACCATCACTTCACAGTTCATTTGTCTATGTAGAAAAATACATCACTGCTCTTGGTACTGGCTCTTCCCCTGAATAAATGACCATTTCCACTCATACGAATGGTCCTAATTCCAGAGCCAGAGCCAATGCCATTTCGTTACCAGTTGTATTGCTGCTGATCCCATTCCAAGAACAAAAAGAAGAAAATTTGTCTCAATCCTTACACAATTATGACAGGTCAGAGAGAACAAGGAACATAATCCCTAAAAATGAACTTCTACTTCACTGTTCTACTAGAAATGAAGCCAAAAGCAAACAGAAACAAATAGTGAGGAACTTCAGGTACTAATGGAGATACTAATTTCTGACTGGTGAAGTTAATTTACAAAGCAGGGGAAAACAATTTCTCCAAATGAACATTGCTTTTCATTTCCCTACAGCTCTCAGAGAGAGGAAAAGAGTAGACTGCAGGTAGAAAATGCCATGACTCACAGTCAGTGAGCAAGAATTCCAAGAATTCCAAATAGCCTGTAAGTATACTTTTCAGAGTAATCAGCCTCCGGGCAAAGAGTATTATAATTTCCAAACCCAGTTGGACTTGGCATCCTAAGAAAAAGCAGTTCTCTCATATCCACTTGTCATACCTGAATATATCTAATCTTCTTTTAAGCTTTCAAATAGACTGTTTCCAGTATGGAACCAACTGTGCAGTTTAAAGCCATGTCTGGGGCTTCTTTAGAAAAGTTTGCACACCTTCGTCAGTCTGTTTCTGTCTGGTTTCCAGCCAAGAGTAATTCCACTAACTGGGAACTGCATCCAGTAATCTACCACATGAATGACATCTTAACTTTAAAAAACAGTGTACATATAAGCTGAAAAAATTGAAGGCACACAGGAACCCAAGGAGGATTGCTCCTAATTCTTCATCTTCCTGTGACAGAAGAACTTAAACGCCCCCAGTGATGTGACTGAAGACAGTCCTCTACAGAGCAGCAAATGGTGATATATCCAGCACATAGAATATGAATAGTATTTTCCAGAATAAGAAACAATTACTGCACTATTTTTATTTTAGATGTTCAGCTTCTTTCAATCATAAAAGATTAAACTGGACCATGACATGTCCAAGTGCATTTTCATTGCTCCTTACACACATGAAGGTCATGAAGAGTATTAAATGTGGGTAACTGTTAAAAGATACACAGGACACTGCTGGCATATGTATAGAAAGGAAGATGAACAGTTATTAGCAAGGAAACATTAAAAAATTCTAAATTGATGACTACAAGCTTAGACATGGTGTTTTTTTGATAAAGTATCTGTCAAGATATGTCACAAACTATAGACTGGGTGCAGATTTCATGAACAGCTGCACAGCTTATGGTAGGAGATAATGATGTATAAGAACGAACATTAGTTTAATATTAAACTGATATAACTTGACTTCCTGATGTTCAACACAGTATTTTTAGTCTAAGAAATACCTTTCCTTTGTCACTGAAGCAGCAGAACTTCAGTTCAAACTCAAGCACACCAATTTTAGCAGTATCAGGTTGTGGAACTTTTGGGTTGGCTCTTAAAGCTATAAGCAACAATTTAAAGTGTAACAGTGAGAAGCTCTAACAGTGCAATATTTACCCTGTCAGTCCTCTGGTCTTTTCAGATGTTCATCAAGGCTATGCTCAAAGACAGCAGTGTGCCTCCATAAAACATACAAACAATTTTCTTCTTCATCAAAAATCCCCCACTTATGTGACAGAACAAAACCACCACACCCCAACTTGCAAAGATTATCCTGTTGCATGGCTAGCAAAGCAGTGGCCCAAACATTTGACAACAGGAAGGAGAGCTGAAATGTAATCAGAGGCCTCAGCATAAGAACACAGTTACCCTCCTAATCTAGAAGGGCTGCAGTTGTGAACTAGAACAAATGAGGCTCAGCCCATCCCTGGATTTACTGCATACCTGAACCACCACCAGGAATGACTGGAAAGCCAGCAGTATCTCCACAGTGAAATAAGAAAATAAACAGATCAAGAAGGCAGCACTTCTGTCTGTAACAGACATTGTTAGGATTAGTTTGGTTCTGGAAATGAGGCATTCAGGGTTTGACTGCCTGTCCCAGCTGATGCCTTCCCTGTGCTGGGTACAGGCTCCACCCGGAGCACTGCTTCCCAAAGTGCAGCAGTGCAGGGAACAGCAGCTTTGCCACAGCAGCAGAAAGCAATGTCTCCTGTCCACCTGACATTTTGGAGCTGCCCTCCTCCAACCCTGCCGGGCTGCGGCCTTGCTTTGAGCATCACGAGCGTGTTCAGTGCAAACGATGGGGATCTCAACAAGAAGAAAGCAATGTATGAAAATATTGCAGACACATTTTAGTAATGGATTAACTACCACTTCAGCTTTCTCTTCCTGCAGTGGACTCTCTTTAGCCAAGCCTTATGCTGCACAGTCTCATTTATTGTTTTAATCTCTGCAGCTCATTATTTTTTCCTACCGAAATTTGCCAGTAAAATGTCTACCATCCAATTAAAAATCACACTTTTCTCCTCTAAGGATTATACTCAAATTCAGGTATTGCATTTTGCTAGGAGTTGCAACTCTTGCATGGTATTGCTCATATCCCACAGTGTGCAGCCCTCCTGCTACCAGATCTTTTGGGCTGAACTGTCTTCCTTCCCTTAAAACTTTGTTCTAAGGCCTGGGAGCTGTTGACATAATCAGCTCCCTGCCCTAAAAAATGTCAAACTACCCAGAATTTCTATCCCTGCAGTTCCACTCAGGCTCTCCTCCTGTTAAAAATCTTACCCTCTCTGAAAGACAAACTTGGCTGCATTCAAAAGCCCTTCTCCATTGCACAGCTCTGCCAGATGAGCCCTGAATCCTCATTTCCTCCAAGAGCAGAAGCTGCTACAGCAGACAGAGGTGGGTCTGACCAGACAATTCCCTTGCAGCTCCCAAGCAGCTCCACATAAAACCGTTTACTGTTAAAAATACCACCATTTCACTTCTAGGCAATATCCAAGGATGGTAACACTGGACTTAACACCGACAGGAGCTATCGCTGAAATACTGCATTGGAATCCCGAGTGAGGAGAGGCTTCCTCGCATGTCCTTACCTGTTAATTACAGTTCTAATTAGTGGCTTTTACCACCTCCTGCTGCATTGCCCCTCACATCCCAGAGAGGCCTTTGGGAGTAAGAAATCTGCAGCTGGAATGGGATGCTGGGGCAGTCATTTCTTCCAGTGGCTCAAGTGAATTGCATGGAAGAAAAAAATGAAAATAAATGCAGTCTGACTTTCCTTCAGCTTTCTGCTTTCCCGTGCCATGGGATTTATCTGCATGTTGCAGGGGGTATGTTTGTCCTAGCAGTGCTCCCAGTTACACAGTCCAAGAACTGAAGTAATATACTGATCATAGGGCATTCCTTTATGCTCAGATGTGGCTGCTTTAAAACTTCATACCATCATCAAAGAATAAAGCAAATTTCTGGCTCCACCATACCCCAAGTTCCACTCCCAAAAGCAGCAACTTTTGAAAAAGGCAATGAAATAAATTTCTCTTGACCAAGAAGAGCCTTCTATCTACCTTTATCACCAATCCCAACAGCAACAGTTCAAGAACATTCAGAGCTGTGCAGTGCCACCCACAGGCCTAGCAAAGGTGATTTTGCATATACAACACCAATATAATGTCTCTCTTTTATTGACAACCCTTCCCCCAACTGCTACAATGATAATTTAGAATAACATAATTCTCAATAAACAATATTACTGGAGAAAGTAAAAAAAAACCCTTCCCATTATGCTAAAAGAACTGATAATAACAAGATGAGCTATAAAGTACAAATTTTCTTACTAGAATACTAGAATAGATGTGACTGAATCTAAAGGAATATTTCACTTTGAATAAATTTTTGTTTTAAGGGAAGTACTCTAAAATTTATGCAAGCCTAGAGAAAGCAAAAAGAAAAAAAAAAAAAAAGAAAAAACCACAAGCGAACATCTAACATATGGAAAGTCTTTGAAATTATATCCCTAAAAGAGCTGTGAAAAGAAATAATCATAAACATAGCCAGTCTTGTCTTTGTGTTAAACAGTGGTGGAACATATCTTTGTGCTTACTGATAATAATATTTTTCTCATTTGCACTCATTTAGGGTCAGAGTGACATATCCCTACTCAATATTAAATTGACATTATTCTTAAAAACACATGGGTGTCAAGGAATCATTTTTATCAGCCTGGTAGCAGGTTTTAATTTCTAAAGTCCAAAATATCTTGCGAACCTATTGTATTAGAGGGGTAATTCTGAGTCTGTTTACCAACTTCGCATATTTCAGAGACAGAACTGGAGTAAATTCCTCAGCTGACTCAAGTACAATGAAACGCATGAAGTTTCCTGGATTTACAACAAGGGAGAGTTTGATCCAGACAGTTACATGACTTGCCTACAGAAATAAACTCAGTCATCAGTGGACATGATACAGATCTCAGCAACTCCCTGGCTCAGCTTGCTTTGTCCACACTGAGGCTTTTTGAGAGGTTTGGGTTCAGCAGAGTCACACTTTTCTCCTCCATGGAGCCCTCCTTACAGCCTCACTGTCCCAGCTGACAGTGGGTGCAGCCCTAAATGCCACAATGTCATAGCTCTAGGTTTGCAAAGTTCCTTCACCTTCAGTCAAAAGTCTCCAGCATTCAGCAATGTCCAAGAGCAGCAAATGGCTGCAATGCCAAAATCCAGTCCAGGGCCTGATACAATCCAAAGGGACAATATGCAGGCAAAAGCAGGAGGGATTGGGCCAGCCCCACTGCCACCAGGGCTGGCACAGGGACCTGCTCTGGGCACAAGGACAGTCTGCCAAGAGGTGTGTCTATCAGGATTTCACAGCACAATTTGTGTGCAATTCACTCTGCAATTTGTGTCTCACAGACAATGCAAAAGGCACTGTGAGAATGAAACAAAACATTTTCAAAAACGTCCCATTAAAAGAGGAATTAGAGGGGTTAATGGACGCTTTTTGAATATTTACAACTAGGAAAGAGGTTGAAATTTTATTATTAGATGAAAATTACGTTGTAGATTTGCATTGCGTGTTTTGGTAGGGGTTGTTCATGACATACAAGACATGATAATACTCCTAATTTTTATTGTTACTACATTGTTGTTTTTATTATTACTATAAAACAGAACTATATTAATATTAAATATTTTCTTTTTAAAAAAAATCAATAGTGATAGCTGTTTTTTCAGTCCTGGTTGAACTTTTCTGAATCACAATACCTCCTGTTGTAATGAATCAGTGTGGAATTTCAAACAAGTGTGCTAATTAGAGGAGCAGATGTTTTCAATAAATTTGTGTTAGCCTGAAATTATTTTTTGACAGATATGAGTATGCACTTTGCTGTTTGGCCGATCCATAAGAGTTTGATTTCAGCAGGACTTTTTCCGAATGACTTAGTGTCCTCAGGATTCACTTTGTGATAATTCAGTTTTTTTCTCTGAAAGTGAAAAATAGCACTTCTTTCCCTAGATAAAACCAGTCTGGTCCACTGCTTCCTGTTATAAACTCTTCTGCTTAGCGATTTAGTACCACATGTACATCCCACACCTGAATTATTGGAAGATTTTAAAAAGTTGTAATCACTTTCAAGTATAAAATGAAGGCAAAATTTTTTTTCTAGTTAAAAAAAATCCAATGGCTGTAAATATGTGACACTCAAATATCACTGTAACCTAGGAAAAAAGCTTGAAAAATAGCAGGCCAATACTTGGGTTACTGAAATCTGAGGGTCTTTTAACCAAGCTCTGAGATTTTATTCTTACTTTTTGCTTGTTCCTTTGGTAGAAATTTGCCTGGATGGAGAGGAGGGAGAACCAACGGGATGCTTCCTGCTGGTGCAGACAACACCAGGCTCTGCTGCTCAGAAGACAAAAGGCAAATCAGGCCACAGAGAAGGGCGGAAGGAACAGAAAAGGAATTTATTCCTGCGAAAGATCCTGCTGCTGTGATTGGATGGGATGAGTGAGGCCGTACCCGCTCCAGCCCTTACTCCCCAGTGATTGCAGAAGCTGTCATTCTGGCTTCAAAAATGTTCACAATGCATTCACGATGATGGCAATGCCATCATCAGGAGTCCTCCTGAATTGCTGCTTTGGGGAGTCTACTGCCAGAGGGAGCTGCAGGGTGCCCAGCCCCAGGCTTACTTTTCACAACACACCATAAGGATCCAACACAACACTGGGAAGGGTTTGGTCCTTTCCTTTGCACCTGGTCGTTTAGAGCAGGGGCCTAATTTTCAGAACCTACTGATACTGATTTCCATGAAAGTCATTAGGAACACTCTGCACTTCAAAATATGAGACACTCCTCAGCATTCCAGGAAAACTCTTAATCCAAAACCACGGAAACCTGCTGCAGCTGCTACTCACTGCTGAAGAAGCCGCAAGTCACAGGTGGCTTTCTGACTCTGGAATGTTGTAAAGGCCTCTCCAGCTCTGCCCATGGGCAGTGCACAGGAGCTCAGTGACTGCACCCTCACCTTCCCCTGGCATTGCAAAATCAAACATCCTCTGTCCAAGGGGAGTTTCTTACCCAGGCTGTGCTGGGTTGCTCTGGAGATGAGAATGGAACAGCAGTACTAATTTCTCTCCCTGAGAACTGAAGACAAGAGGACCACCAATATTTCATGTAAGAAGGAGAGAAACTCTGTGCCTTTGCCTTCCTAGCCTTATGTAGCTGTCAAGCTGCTGCAGGGCAAGATTTTGCATATAAATCAATGCTTCAGGGTGATTTTCCCCAAATAATTATGGCTTGTATCCAAAGCCCATTTACCTCCTCCCCAAAGAGACAAGAACAAAAGACAGTATTTGGATATGGAAGGAAAGTAAAGATAATAATTTCAGGATTCAAATAAATAAAGATATGCTGATAATAGGATTTGCAGAGTAAATTGACCTGCATGCAACCTCTACACCACCAGAACTGCGCTGCTACCAGTACCTGATAACACCACCCCAGGGGAATCCCCCACTAATGCAGTCACTGTTGTTTGTTTCAGGTAATGCTTCGTGGAGTTAAAATTTGCCAGTTGCTCTGAGCAACTGGGTGTAGAGAGATTACTTCTCTGTCCTAATTTGATGATGTGAATTCCTTAAGGAGGAAAATTAGTTTTTACATTTTGTCATTATTTTTATTGCCAATTTTCCTAATGAATTACGAAGACCAAGAACTATGCTGAAAGCCAACTCTCCCAGAGTAAGGGTGAGGGAAAAAAAAAAAAAAAAAGCTCAGTAAAATCTGATTTTCCTCATCATTGGCTCTTTCATATCCCAATAATCCATTTTTGGGACAGATTCTAATCTCAGACACAGTGTGGGCATCCCAGCATACCTAAGAAAAATCTGTTCCTGTGCATCATGCGTGATATTAGAATCTGGCCCTTCCACTGGAGATGGAACATTTGCATAAAGTTCTTATGACTTTTTATAATAGCCATATTTTCTAATATTTGCAACTGTGCACATTTTAGCCTGGAATGCCTTTCACTCCACAGATGGCAATTATGAAAAGCCCTCACATTTGGCAACCACAAAAATAAATTTGTCTGAGACTACACATGTACAAATTCACTACAGAGCCCAGCCCTCTGAACACAGACCCCTTCCTGAAACTTGGGTCTTGCCTTAGTCCTTGCTCCTGCAGTCAACTGGCAATGTCAGAAAGCAACTCAGACCTAAGAGCTGTCAATTACCCTCATTCTACCCTGATTTATTTCTCAAATTTAAGAGTGAATGAACTTTCTGACTGTATTCAGGAAACCTTCTAGGCATCCATTTAGCTTCATATACAGAATTATGCCCAGGGAGACCAATCAGATCTCTAATTACTTGGACGGATCATCATAATTTTGTTCATATTTTTCTTTTGTTTTCCCCCACATGAGGCATAATATGGTCTGCAGACAGGGGGCTTTTTGAGCTCTGGTTTTCAGCTGCTGTTCCATGAATGCTGATGAGAAGGTAAGTTTTGCCCATCCCTGCTTGCCCTGGCAGGAGGGGGGTGGTAGGCAAACTCACACTGAGCATCTCAGGATGGTGGGTGTTCTTCACCAGTGTATTTCCTTAAACATCTTTAAAGAAATTTTTAATGGCACAGTTAATTTTTTCTTCAAAAAGACATAATCTGCTGTGTGTCAATTTATTCTCTTAAAACACTTCAGTTAACTCTATGTCAGTCTCAAAGCCCAATGACTTTGTTTTCCAAGGGCTGCTCAATCTAACGCGTAAGTACATGTTATTTTTTTAGTAAATTCAGATAGAAAACACTCATTCCCTCTTACTTTTTTAAATTATCCAGAATTCCTTAGTCACAATGTTTTCCTAATGCAGCCCTCCACTCTAACATCAGTGAGCTCATAGCTGCAGAGGCTCTAGAAATATGGCACAGCCTTTCTTCTTTTCTATGCATCCAAGATCAATGCAACTTTCTGCATTATTTTATGGCCATACAATTTAGAAATGTTAACCACTAGATAAATGTACATTATTATTTTGCCTCACTGATGTTCACAGCACTTTCATTTTGATTTTTCACCTGCTATTGACTAAACTGTCATCCTATACTGGCCTTAAGATTTACACTTCTCTTTGCATAATAGTTTTCAGAGCTTCAGATCCAGCTCCACAATACCTTTGATTTTTAGTAGGAATCCAGCTGCACGTTTTAGGGTGCTTTCTGTGTTTTTAATAATACAGTAATTGCTTTACTTTTTTCATTTGCTGCACTTGCCTCCCAAATTTCTCTGAGAGGCAAAATACAAATCATTCTAACAAGGGCATTAATATTCAGGTGTGCGTTTCCTGACTTATCTTTCAAGTTTGTTGTATAACTACTTAATATATACTTGAGAAAAATACACAGAGGAAAGGCTGAGTCCCAAATCCACACTGGTGTAAATCTGCACAATGTACTTGGAAGCAGTGCCATTCTGCTGATCTCAATTAATCTGCAGCAGGTGATGATTTGGCCTAAACAGGTTACCCCTTCTGCTTGCCTTCAGCACACACCTATATAAGGGGAAAAAAATGCTAAAGCCTTCTCCAGTTTTTCAGCAGATACTCGAATGCTCCAAATAGCCATCAGCAAACTGCAATCAGCCCTTATGTTTCTGCTACTACTGTAAGAACTCTTGCCTTTAGGAATGCCTCATTTGCCTTCCTCCACCCCTGGACAAGGGTAATACTGTAGTATTTCTGTCCTACTAATTCAACAAACCCTTGCACCTTCACATCACGTCTAACCTTGCTTGAGTCTCTGCCCCCTTTTTCCAATCGCTGTTCTCATCAAGGACAGTAAAAGCCTTCAAACCTCGAACAAGACTAATTTGTCTCAGTAAATCAGGACATGGTATTGGTCTCACTTCCATCCTGTGAAATCCTAGTCACTTTAGTAAGTCATGCAGGATGTAGCTCAACCCACGATGTGGCTCACAAGCAGGTTTTTCACTACATGCCAATAAAGCTGGCTTTCCCCACGAAATGCAACTCTTTCCCTCTAATATTATCTGTATTTTCTTGAAGAATATTCTTCAATGTTTGGTTCTTCTGCCTCCTTAGTATTTTTCCTCTGAAAATAAAGCTTTTCTGTTCTCAACAATGATACCATAATTCACTGTTTCCCAACACCCTTCTCAACTTCTTTCCCCTTATCTCTACAATAATTTTTGTGCTATTGAAAGCTAACAGTTTTGTTTGCCATCCTGCCTTCTTGTGCTATTACACATCAGAGCCTTCTCAACAACTTCTCTGATACACTGTACATCTCAACCACTTTGCTTGTTAAGGAAACAATAATTCAGGGCAGTTCATTCATTTTCAAGTAAACAGAAAGTCCAACATTATAAAAATTCAACTGAGGGATTCATCTGGCTATGTATATCAATCTCAGCCCAGCTTCCCTGAAACAAAATAATCCATATACAGTGGGTGTTCCAAAAAAATAGGCCTATCCTATAAACCAGAACAAAAATATAACCTTGTAATGGCTGTGCCTTAAGTACTGCAGGAGTTAACCACAAGAGAGTGCTCAGTCAGAATGGCGTTCCCTGCATCCCTGAGGTTTTCCATGCATCCAGGCAGTGGTTTTTAGCTCACATACAGTGGGGACAATTTAAATCAGGAGCCTCTGCAGACATGTCTATGCAGGGTGGCAGCAGCCTAGAGCTGTGCAGAGCAAGATGCATTTCACAGCATGCCTGTGAGCAATGGTCTAAATCAGACTGTACGCACTCACCGACAGGGACCGTATTTTACTCCAGTCCCAAGTGACAGGTAAAGACCAACAGAGTTTTGATGGCACCTTGACTGGGTGGGTAGCGCAAATAACATTGAAAAATGATGTTCTAATGTTCTGCTTTAAATAACTGTCTTCTGAAAGAGTGAAAATCTTCTGTCTAGACAAAAACTCTAATTTTTTCTGTCTAGGCATAAAACCAAATCAAATACCAGTGAAGATTACAAAATAGAAAAAAAGGGAAAGGAAGAAAGCAAAGATGGGTAGTATATTTCCTTCTTCTCAAGTCTGGGGAAAAATGAAAAATAAAAATATTTCTAAACACATTCAGAGCATTGGAAGCACAGAAAAATCAGATCCTATTTTAACCACAAGGCAACATCCATGTTTGTGTTCATCACTACCTGTATGTTTGAACAAAAATCAGACTGTGCCCTGGAGTATCTGGCTTCCTCCCATTACCCCCCAAAAAAAGAAACTCTTTCAGGACAAGTTCACTGTATTCCTGAAAACTACAAGTCCATTAGTCTATTTCTCTGAGAGAAACATTTTATTCAATATTCTGTGTTTCATTCATCTAATGCAATTAGGAGTTAGCTCACATTCATATTAAAAGAATTCAATGACTGATGAAAGACAAAAAAGCATTTCTTCTCAAGTGACTTACTGCAATTGTCCCAGCAATGCTGGTAGTGATGTGTGAGCACAGCTTGCTCTGCTCTGACAGCAGGTAGGATGCTGTCTGAAGTCATTCACATCATGGGCTGTTCTATTAGGATTCCTCAGCAGACTCCTGTGGCTGCAGTATCTTTTGGGAATGTATAAAATAAGGGTTCCTAAAATGGTCCTGTCACTGCGCATTTATCAGCTGAAGGTGCCAGGGCTATGCACGGATATGGCACAATCCTAATTCTTCCATAAGGATTTGGGCTGTGTATGCAGGTTGTGCTCATTTCATCCACCAGCGAAATGAGTCTTAGCCAAGTGCATAGTTTAAATAAGGTCAGGAGGTCAGTTTTCTCCAGAATGCTGTGGTGAAATGGACTGTAAAAAACCCCTGCAGTGTGCAAGGGCCAGAAGAAAGGATATTATAATAGGCACACTCAGTACAGGGCAGAACCCAAATCGTAAACACAGGCTCATGATTTGGTTTCTCTATTGGAATTCAGGATAACCACAACTTAACACACATGGCAGACCAAGTGCTACAGCTGTTTTCCTGCCCTGTAAAGAGTAAATAGGTTCTTAAAAAGTCTCCCTCCAGAAGTCAGGAAGATGAAAGCATTTCCATAAAGCATACAGTCTCAGAATTGAGAGCAGCTGAGCAGTTCACACAGTGAGGGTGGCACCAGCTCGAGTCCCAGCATCTCTGCTTCTTCATTTTGCAGCCGTGATGCTCTGTTAGCGAATTTCTATCCCAGAGCAGGTATCAGACACCTTCTGCTAGTGCAGTCCCACACTGTATTAGTAGTTATGTATGAACAGGGGACTTTTCCCCTCTCCTGTGTCTCCATTAGCACACAATTGTGTCATTTTCTTTTTCCATGAAGATTTCACTGTCTGTGCAAGAGTCATGGCAGCAAATATACAATAGCCAGGGCAGCTGGGATGTGGGAGAGAAGGACTAAGGACATTTTTCTGACTAATTCAGATGATAGATTTCAATCCTCTGCTTTTTTTGGAGAATGCTGTCATGCCAGCTAGCTCCTCATTCTTGAGCAGCACAGGGAAAGGTCAGCTACATTCAATTCTGATATTGCCCTTAAATTCCATATCAGAAGATTTGCCTCCTGCAAACTCTTGAAGAACAAACACCTGATCCTAAACAAATAGTTCCAACAGCTTGGATAATATTTTCTGCACTAAAAATAGATTCAGAAAAATTCACGAACTACTTGAGATTATTTCTGAGTTGAATAGATTGATGGCATGGAAAAAAAAACAGCACTACATTACATACAGAAGGCATTATAAAGTGCTTTAAAGCAGAGGTAGAAGGGCAGCCCCTTGTCTATCAACTAAGCTCTTATTGGAGTTATTTTTTTTATGCAGTGTAACAGAATTCTTCATAATCCTTCCAAGATAGGAAAATGTCTAATAGTTATGGGTTTGATAACCAGCAATATGTGGCCAATAGCTTAATCATTTGTCTTTTAGAAACTCTGCTACTAAACCAGAGTATTTGTTTCCTCATTGGGTGGGAGGAGCACAGTAACAGACCTCGGGACAAACAGGAAACATTGGCTCAAAACTTGAGTCTTTGTTCTCTCCCTGTTACAGAGTATGCTCTCTCTTGGCTTTCCCAAAACTTCTCTGGCTGGCTGTGCTGGCAGGAGCCCAGCTACTGTATCAGAACATTGAGAAGACAGAAATGATGGTCATTAGGTAGGGAGGGGTGCTTCAAAAGCATTTCCATGACATCTCCATCTGTGTAGGACACCTGCAAGATGATGAGGATGAACTGGAGTTTTGGACTCCAGCTGGACTCTTTGAGGCTACTGGATGTCCAAACAGGAAGATCTGTACAAACAAAAAATCCACTCAGCATCTCAATAGCTGCATTTGCCTAGACCACCTGGTCATGGTAAACCATCTCTTTGTGAGCTCCAGCCTCAAAGTCGACAGATTAATACTTGGGAATGAAGCCACAGTTGACTGAAGTAGTCCAATTATTATGAGAAGCAGCAGCCCATCTGCTCACTAACAGAGGCCATGGAAACACATCACTTTGCATACCTCACTGCCTCCCAGGGAAATCAATATCTCTGTCCTGATAGTCAGAGCCTTGCAATCTGCTGGAGTGTTCGTGAAAGAAAAGAGCACAAGCAATGGCAGCAAGCTCATTGCAGTATTTCCACAAAACTGAAATGTGCTGCATGGAGAAGGATAATCATTCCATTTCCAACAGAGGCAGAACTGTCTCTGCTAGAGCAGCACAGCTCCTAACAGAGGCACAGCAGCCTGGGTGAGGGCATCAGCTGTTTAGCCATATTGTGCAGGCTGCCAAGTACAGGTCATCCAGCTTTCCAGAGCTCAACAGATGCAAGGCAGAAAGGAGTATTTGTTCTATACAGAAGGCCTTCTAAATCCAGGTCTCCAGGGGAACCTGAACTGTACAGGGTTCACAGGCCACTGGTCCTCAGAGAAAGGGAGTGCAATAATGAAAAAGAGAAATATGGCCATAGGAGAGTTGGGGCAGTTCAGAATGGCACCGTTTCCCTCGTCAGCCAAACGCTCCAGGTATGTAAATGGCTATAGCACACACACAGCTCTGCTTTCAGTCTGTGTACAGCAGGAGAGGGTGGGTTTTTCCAGACACTGCTGTAATGTATTGATGGTTTACTGAAGGCACGACTCTGCTGCCTTGGTCAGACCAAAGGTCCCTGCAGCACAGCCCACAGTCGCTGACAATGATGGTTCAGGGGAAGAATATAAAACTGTTGCAAGCTTATTTCATCTTCCCTCTAACAAACCCTTCAAACCACCTTAGCCAGATGTGGTATCTTTATATTTTACAGCCTATTACAGGATTTTCATTCATACACTTGACTTTGTAAAACTGTATTTAATCCAGCTACATTTTTGGTATCCACAACATTTTTGAGCAGCAAGTCAGCTTAAGTATGGGTCTGGGAAAAAAGACCATTTCTTTCTGGTTTTAAAATCCACTTCCAAATATTATCCCTACTGGGAGAAACATTTACTAATCCTTCCCTTCTCATCACCTATTTTCTACTTGTTATTTTACAGGCTCACTATTTCATACCACTTCAGTTCTCTCTCCTCCAAGATGAAGACTTGTTGTCTACTTCATCATTCTTTGTATGGAGCAGCTTCAAAAATGCCATAAGCTTGTATGATGCCTCATCTATCTTTCTGAGAGGGGAGAGGTGGCAGAGTTGTATCTGACAGTCAAGATGTAGACACAGAGCACCAGACTGATAGGTGCAGAATTACCCAAAATAGCTCAGAAGTAATAACCCCTAGTTCAGTGTCCTTCATGTTACATGTACAGATTAGGACTGGCTTCTCCAATGCACAGTGATTTGCATTATCAACACTGGGTTTCATTTATCATTTAATCCCTGAATCACTCCTTGCTTTTGAGATCCCAGTACACCTTTTCACAGCCGCTTCAATGTTTACCACCACAAATAATGTCATATAATCAGCAAATGCTTCCTCCCTCCTGTTACACTTTCCTGACACTATTTAAGAAGAGGTGATGGGATTTCCCCAGGATGTGCTAGGGGTCTTCCTCCACAGTGAAAACTAACTATTCCATTTTTTGTTTTATGTCTTTTATCAACCTACAAGTCATGTCTTCTTTTTATCCTTTGACTTTTTTGTTCTTCTAAAAGGTCTCAGTGAAAGACCTCATTTGAACTTTTGAAAACCCAAACACAGTTCTATACCTTAAGGCATTTTCTAACCAATTGTGGATTTAGCCACCAGATTTTCCCTTAGATAATTGCACATTAGACTTATTTATAAGCTACAGGTTGAAAATACTGACTGTGGACATATTTTAAGGAAGGAAGAATTACTGTATCTAATTTTCATCACAGACAACACTACAATACACAACACATCTACACAAGGCAGACAGAAATAGAAATAAGCTACTTATTTGGTCATCTTAGAGAAAATACAGCTATTTTTATTGACAAATAATCTGATGTGTACTTTAACAATGTCAGGAGTTTCAAACTTCTTTCAAAGAGGAGCACAATTAGGCTTCCTCAGCATGACATATTCACCTACAATGTCACTTAAGACCTGATGGGATGCTAGAACAGAGATTAATTTATTTCCTTCAACACTCAGAAGCCCTTCCCCAGGTAAGATCAGTTTTCCTTCCTTCCTTCTTTTTCCTCCCTCACAGCAAATATCCTTTAAACCTTCCCACAACATGAAAAACAATATAGAAATTAAATGGCAGCCATAACTTCTGGGAACTCTCCAAGCCATAGCTCCTTTCACAAGGAAGGAAAATTAAACAATAATACAGAAAAATGTGAGGAAAAAACCCCTTCAAACTCACCAGAATAACAAAGTACTTTCCACTTAAAAAGCAAGGAAGACAAACTGTGCACAGCCTTGAGAGAAAGCAAAAATCCTGCAGGAGCAAAATATACAAGATATGGCAGTGTGCCAAGGAATCAGGACTGGACAGCAACACAAGATGGAAATACTATCTAAAACACTCCCATGGCCAATATGAACTGGTTTCTAGACACAGATAAGAGAGCTGCAGTATTAACTCTGGCAACACTTCCCTGCTTTGTCATGCCAACAGGATAATGGAAAATGAAACACTGATTGATGGAATTGCACATGACTTGCCATGAGATATGAACTGCATTACTTACAGAATCCTGAACGGATTCTTAGTAGCTGTGCTTTGCAACTAGCTAGCATTTCAGTTTTAACCACTTTAGAACTGTAGTGTGCAGCTGGAACTGGCTCTTACAGCCCTGCTTTCCTGAATTTTGTGCTTCAGACACTGCTGGGCCTTGGCACAACCTGTGTTGAGGGCACTGCAAACAAACCAGCAAACTTCCCATGCCATAAAGTCCACCTTGGGCTTTAACTGTGCGAATGCTGAAAACACTAAACACACATCCCTCTCTACATGGCAATCCTATGGGGCAGGCAGATTTTATTGAGTGGGGCTCTAAGTGGGTCCACAGCCAGAGCCCAGTAAAATGTAGCAGGTCCTTATTCTGCTATCATGAGTGGTGTCCTCAAGTGTCCCTTGGAATTAAAGGACAGCACTTTTGCTGGACAAAATCTGCAGTTGCTCTGACACTCTCTGCCAAGGCTGGGAAAGGCAGCAAGTAACTGATGCTAAAATGTACAGATCCCAAGAAGTGTGCTGAGTAACAGCGCTGCTTAAAGCCATTGATTATGTGCAGCTTCACTGCTATTATCCAAGATTACCAAGTGAGTTGGCAGATCCAAACACATTTTTGATATTAAAATGATAGGAGACTACCTAAATATCGGTGCATTCATTATGAAAACATCTTTTGGCATTTGCCTCCAATTAACGCTTGTGCTTTAGCACAATCAGTTTTCCTCATTATATTCAAACATTATGGCTATGTGAATGACCAAACACGATTATGGAATTGTTGGCTCACATTCCCTGGAATGGGTATTTGTAGGGAGGCTGTCAATTGGAAATATTTGGAAATCTATCAGGAGTTCAAGTACATTTTAAAAGGACATCTGTGTACAAGAGGCAATCAGACTCAATAGTGTTATGGTGCAGGCGGGCCGGGCAAGGCAGCAGGGGGTGGTTGGGGAGCACTGTGCTGCATGGCAGGAGGGGGCCCAGCTGCACAGGGCCACTGCCAGCATGGCTGGGCAGCTGGGAGGGAAGGGACAGCAAGTGGCAACTGCAAACTCAAAGTTAAACCATGAGGTTGCATCACAATCAGCTGGATATCCAAGACAGGAGTAATTTGCTTCCAGAAGCCAAAGGGCTAAATTGCAAGACCTGTTATTAAAGAGTGTTTGCAGTGCAAAACCAAAGGCTTTCCTGGCGCGCACACACCCCCGAAATCACAGCCGTGTCTATCACCCAAGTGGTTTGCTTTAGAAATGAATTCCATAAAATTTCAAGAGCCTGCACACGACTTAGCTTTGCAAGTCTATTAAGGTAAATAAAGCATGAACACTGCCTGTCTACTCATCTAGTTGGACTTCATTTTTTTTAAGCTGTCTGCTGGATTTACTCGTATTGCTGCATTTGACTTGTAGTGTGAGGAATTGTTCTCCTTAAACGGGTGGGTCACAAACCCTTCCCTGTGAAAGGACAGAAGGCTTGGTTCAAGCTTTCTGGTACATTTTAGCCAGCACTCATCTCTGATGAGCAGCAGCAGCCTTTAAAGTGCAATCCCAGCTGATTTACACATTCTGGCTGCCCACTGTAACCCCAGAGTTACCCTGGCAGAGCTCACTGTGCCTCCAGCAGCTCTGGCACACTCCAGTGCAAGGGGTACAAATCCTGCCCCAGCCCACAAACAGGGCAGGAGAGCTGTGCTCCTACTGCAACAACGTGATCGTGTTCCCCAGTGTGCTGCTGCTGCTGACTGTGGGGAGAACTCCTTGCTACTTCAGCCACAGTAAATTAATCTTTTAATTAAGAAGCACTAGATAAATCTTTAGACCTGAGCATTTAGGTTTATTCTTACATGGCTTATGCTGTGCTCAACCTGTGACAGGGCATGTCTGTAACAATCACAGCTGGAAAAAAAATAGAGAAAAAACAAACCTATTTTAAGATCATTGGGCTTTTTTCTTTTTTTGTAACTTTTTAAAAACTATTTTTCATTGTTAGCTTGCAAAAATAATACCTCAAATGTGACTCTAAAAGATTTAAAGACTTGTGACTATCAGGGAACAGACAACGAAATCCAACCATGCAAATTTTAAAGCTATTTTTGCCATATTGAAAAGTGCAACTATTTCTATCACTCGCTTAAAACAGATCAAGTATTGCAATTGGAAAATGTGCAATTACTGCAATCAAAAGCAAAGCTAAAATTCAAGAAATACTCATAAGACATGTTACAGGCCCTCTGTGCAGCCATTTTTGTACACCATAGTTGATGCTTTTCTCTATTTCTCGTAAGACAAAAATTCTACATTCATGATTTAGACTACAAATTATAATTTCTGTGAGATCAGACATTACTCTGAAATGCCTAAAGAAAGAATAAGTTAAATTCAAAAGAAGGTAAACAGGAAATCAGACTGATTTATATATATAACCCAGCTGTTCCTCTCAGACTTGAAGCATCTGAGGGGAATAGAGGTCTTACTTCCAGATGTACATCAAGGAGATATTATTCTAGAAACACTTACACAGCTGTGTGAGCCCTGGTCTGCTGCTCAATGGTTAACACAAAAAAAGGCAAACACAAAACCCCAGTGTGGCCTTTGACAGATTGGTCCAAAGAAGCCAAAGATGACTGTAAAACACAAAGGCCATGTTTGCAAGAGCTCATTAATGCCAAGTTAAAGCGAGAAACATGAGAAGGTCTGTACTTGCTCCAGCCAGCAACAAAAGTGAGGTTTTACCACCAAATGGTATTTTGTGCAAACCAAACTGGTTTCTTTCCACTCACAAACTCCCCCTGAACCAAACACCAGGCTGTTCTGAGGATATTTTTGGTTGACTGAGTGTCAGAAATGATTTTTATTGGGACAGTGACAGATTTCGAGAGGCAGATGTTCAATGTTGTGTATTAAAATAGGTGTCCCTCTAAGCTGCCTCCTGACGTGTTTCTATGACCTACCATCCTCTTTGACAAACAAGAAGCCACACAGGCAACAAAGCTCACCAGTGATCCCAAACTGAACTATGTTCTGCAGGATCTTAGTATTGCTCATCAAGACCAAAGTTACTAATTCTGAAAACAGAAAGTTGATGAGTTCTGTCTGCTAGCTGCACACCTCCTGTTCTGGACAATGACTCTGGGACTCTGGAATTAATCCTTTTCCCATGCTCAATACAAACATACTGAAGTGCAAGCAATAACCACCATTTAACACACCCAAGTGCTGTTCTGCCACATCAGGTTGGTATATCCAGAATCACATGGCTTCTGCAATCAGAAGGGTTTCAGAAAGAAGCTGTTTAACACCACAACATGCTTAGCAGCAGATACAGGAGAGCCACTTGCTGAGGTGTCCTTCTACAGAAAAGGCAAATTACTGGAGACACGAGGACTGTCAAGAATAAATAAAATACATTAGTGTTTGTGGAAAGGTCTGCCTGGGATTCTTCAGCCCCGATTCTGCCATAAGAATTACCAATGCTTCCTAGAAAATGAATCTAGCAGATACATGATTTTAGCCTGCGAAACAACTGCTAGAAGTAGTGGGGAAAAAAAGTCTGCTGTCGTGGTCAATGTGAGCTCCAATAAAGAAACAAGGGGCAGCCCATTAGCCAGCACTGGCAGGATGGATTGAGAAAGGCAGCCCACCCAACCAGGAAGCTAAGAAACCCAAAGATGTGAAGACTGTGCTGCACTGCTCAACAGACACAGCAACCAGCAGCTCCCTGGGGGGCTGTGTGTGTGAGCACCACGAAGACCTTTCCCAGCAGCCAACACTTAAAGGCCAGCAGCCCCTGTTGAGCACCAGGGTCCTGAACCCCAGCTGGAAATGAGGTTCTTAAGAAATCCCCCTCACAAGAGGTAAATACACTCTTGGGTCATGAACCTCAGTTACAAGTTGCAGGCTACAGTGCTGGGTAATTCACATCCCAGGAACACAGCCAAGGTTTGTGTTAAGTTGCTGAAACAGAAAAGTGGAGGAATGCTGATGGGTGCAGAAAAGCTCACCGGGGAAGTTAAAAGAATTTCTATAAAGGATAGGATGGAAGCTGGAAATAATCAAATAGGAAACAGCAAAGAAAAGCAACAGTTCTATATAAAAGAAACAGTTCTACAGAGAGGAAAAAAAAAATAAAAGCAACTTATCTATGTTTTTCTGCAGCCATCAAAGCAATAAGATAGGGAACCTGACTGCCTGTCTGACTTGCTGGACTACACACTTTTAACTGACAATATCAAATGTGGGCATAATAAGCACTAGGATGCCTAGTGAAAACAAAACAATCAGAAGCCCTGGAACATAAAATCAAAGCATATATAAAAGATGGAGTAGGCTGTACCAAACAGTAAATAGAATCATATATTAAAGAGCAGTTAAAAACTAATTGGCCAAGCCCTCTAGACAGTTTACTAAGATGTGATCCTGTAGTACTGATACTCTGGGAAAGGAGAAGAAAAGTATTCTTACCATTATACTTCAACTATGCAACAACACGGTGATGGGACAACTTCACTTATACCCAGTGGAGAACATAAACATACGAGATACATTAACAGGAAGCAGTATTTCATGGGCACCCAGGAAACTCAGAAAGGAGGAAGCAACTCTTGGCTTTGTTGGAAGCACAGATTTTCCTTTTCTGTTTCTTACTATTTAGTTTCTATTGTTTTCTTGCTTGCATTTTTGGTGGAGGACAATGGAAAGTTTCCTATTCTGGAATATCTCTCTACGAGACAGCCTATCTCAAATACAAATTAATGACACCCAAAAAGGTTCTCTAATGAGTAAATGAGCAGTAACAAACCACCAGAATGACATGACAACTGCTTATAGCATAAGGAAACTAAAGACTTAACTATCAATAGTGCTATTCAACTTCTGGCTAAATGTGCTTGTTACCAGAGCTGTTCTGGGCAAACACAAACCAGAAAGTCAAGAAAATTAGTGGAAACTGTTTTAAAAATAGAATAGAGTGCTTTCATAGACAAATATACTTATTGGCAAAGAAAGAGATTTTATTAAGGAATCCTTGTATCATTATCTATCAAAATATTTTCTAGAGGCCTCAATATGTCTACTAACAACAAAAAACCAGGCTATATTTATATACTCAAAGGCATCTGACAAATCCTTCACCAAAAGATCTTAAAGAAACAGCTGGTATAGAGCAAGAAAGTCTTCAAAAAGATAAGGAAATGTTTAAACAGCAGTAAAGAGAAGTACATATTTAAAGAACAAGGAGGTAATGAAGGTGACAGATGTGATTTAATAGGGAAAACACAAAGAGGGAAACAGAGACAGGTGGCATGATTTGCTTTTCCCACCCTCAGACAGAGTGCCCTCTGTACTCCCCTGTCCAGCACCCAGTGCTCAGGGCACGCTCCCAGCAGGAAACAGATATATCTTACAGACAGCTCCTTTCCACCTGCAAAGGCAGAATCCATATATATGGAAGGTGGCACTTATCAAATGTGCTTTTCTGACAAAAGGCAAAGATTTAAATACCTGACAACTAGCAGCAAAACAAACTTTTGAAATTTACTTTTTTGCCATAATGACTTGTCAGGTATTTTCCATTTGAAAGACTTTGTCTGAGGGGCCTGAAATACTAAAGAAAAAGTGGGTTTATATTTCAGTTCAAATGTGATCTTAATTTTGTCCTATGCACTTTTACTAAAGTCAGGAAGAGAGGCACTCCATCCAAAAAGAGATGCTCTAGATTTAGGCCTGAATGGCCTTTCAGTTTTGCAACAGCTAATATTCACACCACCTTTTAGAGAAGTTAAAGTGGGGAAAACCACCCCTTTTTGACTCTTCTTATGGACTGTGCAACTCCCTCTCCACCACACTCAGCCTTATCTCCTTTATCACAATCCCCAATTTTGGCTGCCCTGAGAGTTGCCAGACCAGACTTCCATTTCCCCAGTGCCCTGGCAGTGCCCAGAGCAGCAGCTGGGTCGGTGCAGGGGAGGGCAGAGGATGGAGACCGTGCCCACTCCTGATACCTTTGCTGCCCACGTGCTGCCACCAGGCTGGGTCAGATGGCAGAGGAGCAGTTGGTGTCATTCCTTGGGATGCCCTCTGCTCCAAAACTCAGCTCTGTAGCTACAGCACTGGGGTCAGATGGGGTCACAGCCCCCCACCCCCCCCCCCCCTAACTGACACAATTAATTTCCACAGCTTTTGCTGAAAAGTCTCAAGCTCCTCTTCTGAGAAATGTTCATGTTGATATCAGGTCAAATATTGTGGGGACCCTAAAAGGAGAATGGTGTTTCCTGGTGCCACTGCTGTAAAACCAAGAACTGCTTCCCATTCCTCCTGCTGACCAGCATGAGCCAAGCTCAAGCAGGTATTTAACTGCTCCTACTGTGCACAGCAGCCACGCAGAAGAAAAGCATGAAGAATTGCACTAGAGGACTGGTATTTCCTATTGAAATGTCATGAGAAATTATCTGAAACAACAGGATGTGTTCCTCATATAATGTAACAGATTGCCTGTTATGAAAATACTAGGAGAAAAAAATGCCAAACCTGGATTGTACATGAAAACGTTAAAAGATTTTAAATACTGAATATAGGATATTGAAACTGATGGAGTTCAGTTCTGTTTCAAAAAGAATGTTCATCCTGCATGAAAAAGATATATATTCCCCTCTGACTTTTCCTTGAAACATGCTCTATATGTGAGAACAAAATTAAAAAGATATTTTCATACATTCTGGGAACCAGTACAGTGGGATCTCTCTACTGCTATTTGTAGAAGTATCCTAGGATTTCAAATCATTTATTTTTATCGTGGTCTTTGACCCTCAAAATGTTATTAAATTTTAAGAAAACATGCTGAGAATGAAAAGCAGATGTGTTTCAGTCAATATTTCACATACCTTATGGAATCTGCTTGCCTGAAACTCTGCTCATGTAAGTCCATCGGTTGGTCCAAGCCACTCGCCAAACACAAAGCTGCAGAAAGACAAACAGAGGAGCTCATGAGCTCTTCAATGGAGTTTGCTCTCCAGGACTACTCAGGAGATACCAACGAACAATAAATAAAACTATATCTATTACAAAGAGATTTTCATGCAGTTGTCCCAATGCAAAACTGTTCTATCGCTGCATGAAATGACAACAGAATTTTAAAAAAGGATAAATAGAAATCAAGAACTTTTGTATTACTAGAAAAGAAATTGATAACACAGTATCTGGTCTACAAAATAATACAAGAAACTGAATTTACAGTGTGCATTTTGTCCACTACACACTTCAGGCATAGCAGTATTTGTTTCACATTAGCAGATTAGATGTAACACATTCCCATTTAAAATAGCATAAAACCATGTGTCTCCTTCTTGTTATTCATATCATCTATGTTTTTATTGATGTACAATAAAAATAAAGCACATATGGCTGAGAAGATATTTACTGATCATACCAACAAGACCAACAAAATAAAACAAAAATCAGAAGTAATTTTAAGAAATATAAGATATGCTCCTCAGATTAATAAAGCAGTATGTTCTATCTCATTTCTTTCTTCAGGTTTTAAACATAGCAAGGTAATTACGAGAAGAATTGTAATGAAGTAATTAGAATATAATGTAATTATTTTTAGGGGAAATAAATCTCTATAAAAATCCTAGAGGCTACAGAAAGGCCCCAGGAGATGTGAGTGGAGCTGTTAGGAGGCCTTAACTATAGTGTCAATTTATTTGCGTCCAGCTGTTCTTATTGAACAGTGATTAAAAAGGGAAACGGCCTACGAGACATTTGGCGGGTCTGTAACTCAATAGTGTGCAGTCCCGGGAAGGCAGCGCCGTGCTGGCCATAAACCAGTGCACTCGAGGCATCCCGAGCACAGTGGGGACGGGCAGAGGGGCTGTGTGTGCTCAGCAGGCTGCGGCAGCACCCCGAGCAGGGACCCCGCACAGCCGCGGGGATTAGCATGGGCAGGGGCAGAGGGAGCACCTCAGTGTGCCACTGCCAGGGCAAACAAAGAACTCTCCTGTTGGGCTCAAACAATGGAAAACTGTAAAGACAGCAGACACCGCCCTGGAAAAGAGATGAAGGAAAGATCCTGCTAGGATTTCACTTATTGAACTGACTGCAGCAGCTGTACCTGAAGCAGAAGGTGATCTAATTCCAGCCCTACGCAGGAGCTGTGCCCACATCTCTGCCTCTTCAGAACCTTTAGCTCAGCATCCTTTGTATCCCAGTCTCCACTGATTTCACAACTGGTTTGGATATCAAATAATCCTTATTTCTGGGGCATCCTATTTGGAAACTGGGGTTTAGAGTGGAGTTTGTCCTGCTATTTCTCCAGCCTGATAAAAGTCTGCATAAATTGCAGCTGGACAGAGGTTTAATTCACACGCAACTTACACTTTACACAGTAAATTATCCTACAGGACAAAACTATGGAACCTCCCAATACATTTTCCTCAATACATTCTTGTACCAGGTACCTGAAATAACACGTCTAGTTGCATATTGGCTGTTCAGGAGCCTGGCTGCTGTAATCCCCTCCAAGGCTGCTTTATTATGGCCAAAAAGTCTCGCAGTACACTATCCACAGCACTTACACCTTGCAGTGGTAGGACAATGGCTTCTCAATGAAATACTGTGTTTCATTTGATTTAGAACATTTTATATGACAATCCAGTCTCACTGGACAGGGTAATTAATTTAAGCTATTCATAATGTCATTTGAACCTGAGCTCTGAATGTAGGACATGTAATCTCTCTCTTAAGCTTCTCCAGACCTGGAGCATCTGTTCAAGGCACATTTGCTTTCAAGGAGTTAGAAGAAACAAAAACTGATGTGGATGGTTCATTCAGTGACAGCAATGGAGCTCTTCAGTGAGCTCTTCAGCATCAGGCTTTCCCTTTTTTCCTTTTTTCTTAATTTTTTCGAATTATTCCCTTATGAGAAAGAAGTGCCTTAGAGAAAAGCATGTGAAGCTCCTAAGTGCTACAGCCTTAGTAAAGCTTAATTCAGTCCAATGCGGTTAACACTACTGGCATTAACAAAGGAAAATACACGGCTGCAGCTACTTGTGCCATTTGGGAACTGTCTGCTGTAAAAGAAAAGTTTCAGCCTGATAAAATAAAAAGGCTGATCTCAGAGGCGCTAAAAGAGATAGAGACACAATCCAGAGGGAGTTATGAGTTAATGAAAGTTCTGACAGTTTTTATGAGACTGCCTGAAAACTCAGAATTTGTACCCAATATTTCTCTGTTGCCAGCCATATCCTACAGGATGAATTTACTGAAGCTTAAGAATTTCTCTAAAGAATTAGCAAGAAATAATGACACCTGGGATAGCACTACAACCTGGGCTTTTCCAAATGAAAACATTGAATCTGAAGAAATACTTTTTGTCACATGAGGCTGTAAAAAGTAGTGGAAACCCCAAATCTAGAGGTGTTTAAAAACTGATAATGGATGGTAGCAATAATATCCACCTAAGCAGAAAACAAGTCAGGATATTAATGGATTAACTCTTACATCACCTCAGACAGATAGAGGGGCACATGTACAAAGTAGGTGTGCTTTGATTTGAGGTTTAAGGGAGGGAGTTCACAGCTACACAAATCAAACTACAGCACAGAAGCAATACAATTTATGCATTCTACAGCAACAGCAATAACAGCTGCGTCAATGGCTGGGGTTTAGTTACGGCATCTAAACTACTGCTATCACTCTGTTAGGAAAATTCTGCAACTCCTTAAATTACCTGACCATTAACCCTGCCTTCACTGTGTGTTACCACATCACAAATAACATCACTGAGCAGAAGTTTTTCACCCAAAGTTCTTAACACTCCTCTGTAATTTCCCTTTAACAGACAGGAGGAACAGAGAACTGATTTGTATATGGAATCAGCTCCACTGAATTCAGCCTCCTAAAACCCTTTCAGTACACTGCCTACCTGAGCAAAGAGTCAGGATGCAGCTGAGCCAAACTTGAAAGGAACCTGCCATTTCCTATTAACAGGGAGACGACGGGTTCCCTTCTGCTGCCCTGTGGGAAATGAGCACATGTGCCCGTGTGGAACAGCAGAGAATCAGACACACAGATACCACACTGCTGCACTGGGCTTTCAGCAACCTTGCCCTTTGCCTGCTTTTCCCAGAGTTGTTCAGTCCCCTCCAAAGCAGGCTTTGTAGGGTGTGTAACAAAGCACTTCAGGGGACAAAGGGCAGCAGAGGGTGAAGCCCTGCAGAGCTGGTTTCTCTGAGAGAAGAACCACCAGCTTAACTAATTCCACTGTGCTTACCTTGGTAATATTTCTGTTTGACAGGATTGCTTATGGATCAAGAAGAAATGACCCTAAGTACTATTTCTAATAATCATAATTCCATTGCTATTCTTATATCATCTATACAATCTTTAAAATTTCTATAAAGATGGCAGTTCCCTACTAAATGTTTTATCTTCTGAGTCTGGTAAATTATCTAGATGACATTCAACTTTGGACTGCCTTTTTCTGTAATTAAATTTGATTGCTCTCACTCATGGCAAGTTCAAACCATTTATTTTTAGTGGATAACTGAATGATTATGTTCTAAGACATACAGGATGCACCACAGTCCCTACTGTGCTAGAGAGACAGACAAGAACAATGCAGAGCTTGAAGACATGCTACTATTATAAAAGCAAATGTCATTTGAACACAATGAATTAGGTTTAAAAAGACATGTTAAGTGCTAGAGAAAGCAGATTTTGCAATGTTCATTGTATATTATTTTGATATCTCAAGAAGAGTGGCTAATGCTAAGCAATATATTTGACAACTGCTAAGTCTTGAGGTCATTATGGAATTTCTTGGCACAACCAAATAATTTATCTGACAAAATTCTGTTAAGACACTTTTTACTCCAGAATTCATCACCATGTCACTCAGGAAAAAATGCTGACATTAAGTGCTGTTTAGATAACATTCGACAATTCATTGCTTCAGTGACAAACACATTCCTTGTAGAGACACGAAAAACAGAACAA
>VXBX01007989.1:268952-289809 GCA_013400415.1 Scytalopus superciliaris | reverse complement strand
AAAAAAAAAAAGAATCCCAAGCAATTAGTGGATAAGCTCTAATTGTATAAATAAGGCTAATTATACAGACGGGAAATCTTTTCAGTTCAGAAAATCAGACGCTAAACATTCCTCCCATTCACCGAAAAAACCTTCCCTCCATGCAAACAAACAAGTGCATGAAAACCAGTGAGCTCATCACGCTGATTCTTCGGTAAAGGAAGACAAAATGTTAACTCTTTTTCCCTGCTGGAGACCCACATGGATGGGTCTTACTGCAGCAAGGGCCTGAGCTCTGGGGGAAGGACATGGGAGAAGCAGGGAGGAGAGTAACTGCACATTGCTGTTGTACTCCTGATGCAGCAGCAGAGGCAGCAAGAGGAACCAGATGGCTGTTCAGAGCCATGCTGGCTGCACAGGATGGGGTATTTCAGGAAAACTGGGCAAGTTGTGGTCAGGGACACCTCCCACTATCCCAGGTTGCTCAGAGCCCTGTCCAACCTGGCCTTGGACACTTCCAGGGATGGGGCAGCCACAGCTTCTCTGGGCAACCTGTGCCAGGGCCTCACCACCCTTACAGGGAACAATTTCTACCTAATATCTAAACCTGTCCTCTGTCAGTTTAAACTCATTACACCTTGTCCTATCACTACATGTCCTTGCAAAAAAATCTTGTAGGCTCCTTTAGGTACTGCAAGGCTGATAAAGTAAAATTAGGAATGTAAGTTCCTTTATAATACATGACCTGGGCTCGGGTTCAGCCTTGAGCTCTCCAGCAGCTGACTGCTCTCAAAAAGCAATTCCTCACAGCATGACATCATCATCAAGCAGCCAACCTCTACCTTGAGTACTACTGTGTAACTCCATCATACAGCTGAGAGAAATCTGGCATCCTCCAAGAACCACCTCCCTGCCCCATCTGCTGCACTCCCAGCAGCAGGCAATACACGGGGTTGGAACCCACAGCACGGACACAAACACGTGGCATGCCAGCTTGGCCTAAGAGGCCACAGGATTAAGGGACTAAAATTAAACAGTGTTTACTGTGGTAGCGTATCCAACATATATATGACCACTTAATTGTTAAATTGAATACTACATAACAAGATTTGTTGAAGTGCTTTTTACATCGTCTTCTTTTTTTTCTACCTGAAGTGCATGTGCGTGTATGTATATTTTAACATTCACTTCATTTCATTAAATTATTTCTTTGGCTGTGACCATAGCTGCATAAGTGCAGAGGAAACACTGGATAATTAGAAGGAAAGCTGAATGTTTATAATTGAGTTCTACAAATTATACAAGAAAACATCTAATACTATTTAGAAACTCTTTCATGTGATACTTGCATTCTAAGTGGTAAATGCAGAGTACAGCCAGTATTTTTGTTCTGCTATATACAATACAGTAGAAATGCTGATAACATGATCACTAAAGCAGTCAAAAAAATTGGATGACTTGACCACTACATTTCTAGTATTTGTATTTAGTAAGGAAGAACCAGACCACTCCTACATACAAAACATCTCAGTACTGATGAAACCTCTTGGCTTTGAAGTTCCAAATTCCCACCCCCACCAAGTTTCAAGGCCTGTTTGAGCTGGTACTTCATGACTTTGAAGAAAGTTCTGTAAAGTAGCATAAATGACACCAGATGTCCAGAGAGTGCTGCCAGTTGCTGGAGCTACTGAGAGCTGTCACTGAGCTGTGACAAGCAATGGCTGCCACAGGCACTCTGGGAGTGAGACCACCCAGCAGGGAAAACAGGGAGAGCTCTCACAAAACAGGCATGTGCACGGTCCAGTCAGTGGTAAAGCTTTGTTTTCATCAGTCAGTCAAATGAACAGAGTACACACTTACTACCAGATTTGCTAAAGTTCAGCAGCACATTGTCCCTCTTTCCCTTGTACTCTACCTGGACCAAGCACCCCCACACACTTGATGCTTCACCAGATGGACTGACATAGACAAGAACCAATATGCTCATCTTCCATACCACTATTTCCTTGTCCAGACTCTGACTGATGGACCAGACAGATTCCACAGGATGTATCAAGCCTTGAAAATTGCTCTGAAAATGGACAGCTATTCCTGGACATTCATTGTCTGACAACATAAGCGTGTACCTAAGACGACACATTACTGGCTATCCAAGTATCTGAGAGTACGAATCTGTGAAAACAGCAGCAAGCTTTCTCTGATTGTTGGTAAGTGCTGCTGCTCCCAGCGTGTCCTCTTGGTGGATTCTCCTTTCCCACCACACCATGTGCAGGGCACAAGGAGGAAGCCACAACTAACATCACCCACACTGGTCCCTTCTCTTTACTCAGTTCATATCCCGTTCTCCTTCCTTAAGCAACTGCAGTACAAGATTAAAACTCTGATGTCAGGCTTCAGTCAGGTCTTGGTAACTCACAACTAAGAAAAAAAATTACTGTTTACAGATGCAAAACCACCTTTTTTTTTTCCTTATTTTTTTATTTTTTCCCCAGCATGAAACACACTGGTGAGAGATACTGAGGTTGTCCTTCAGAGACTGTCATGCTTTAACCCCAGCCAGCAGCTCAGCCCCACACAGCCACTCACTCATTTTACCTTGGTGGGATTGGAAGAGAATCAGAATAGTAACAGTGAGAAAATTCATGGGTTGAGATAGTTTATAGGTAAAGCAAAAGCAGTGCATGCAAGGAAAGCAAAACAAGGAATTCATTGCCCCCTTCCCATGGGCAGGCAGGTGTTCAGCCATCCCAGGACAGCAGGGCTCCATCACATGTAAGGGTGACTTGGGAAGGCAAACACCAGCCCTCTGAGTGTCCCCCCTCCCTTCTCTCCTCTGCTTTATGTGCTGGGCATGACCCCACATGGTCTGGGATATCCCTTGGGCCAGGTGGGATCAGCTGTCCTGGCTGTGTCCCCTCCCAGCTCCTTGTGCCCCTCCAGCCTCCTCGCTGGTGGGGTGGGGTGAGAAGCAGAAAAGGCCTTGGCTCTGTGCAAGCTCTGCTCAGCAATAAGGAAAACATCCCTCAATTATCACCTGTGTTCAGCACAAATCCAAAACACAGGCCATACTGGCTACTGAGAAGAAAACTAGCTCTGCACCAGCCAAAACCAGCACAGAGACACAGCCTGAACAACAACAGCAGAGCAGTGCAGATATCCCTTCATCACCTGACTAAAGCTCATCAGCAGATTTCTTCACTCTGGATCAAGTCTACCAGAAATCACCCTCTTGAGTAGATTCAGATTTCCAGGGAAATCCATGTAGGGTCAAGCACTGCTCAGTGTGACCAAAGTGTTGCCTCTGTCTCTGTAGGGACTTATCTCATTGCTTATGGAGCTGAAAAGAGTGATGATAAAATTTATCTAGTGCACAAGAGTCAAGACTAATTCAGAAGTCTTTCCACTTGACATAACAGCATTTTTTCAATCTACTTTACCCAAGCAAAGCCTGAAAACTCTAAAAGAACTGTCTTTAGAGCTCCTACACCAGGTTAAAAACATGGAAGGCACTGCCTAAATCAAAATACTGATCCAATATAAGTTCACACTGTGGTTTCAAATGCAGTATGCTTCTAATCTTTTTCTGTTTCCTAAAGAGTTAGCTTCATACCATAATGTTTCTCCCAGTGCTTCATCCAACCTTGCCATTGCATCATTATCCTTGACCTGGCACTATTTGCTGTTCTACAGCTGATGTGTAAACTTGAAACTGGTTTAGACCTCCTATAGCACTTAGTGGGTGACTGGAGAGATCAGCTTGGTGTGTCAGGCTGCAGGTGCCTGGTAAAACCATGGAAGCACAGCCTGCTTCCAGCCCCAATTGCAGCTCTGCTGCGCTGATTGGGTACTGGCAGAGATGGCTGCTCTCTAATTGCTGACACCCGCCCGCTGATAACGGTCAGAGCCTTGAACCCGTCTGTGTTCTACAGCGCAGTGCTGAGGGGAACAGCTCTGCTTAAATGTACTGCTGATTTACCAGGTATAATGCAGAGGTGACTAATGATTTCTTGCAACCTGCTGATGCTTCCTTAGCCACACAATTAGCTCACCCAGCTGCTTTTATAGAAAATGATGGGATCCTTACTGGGGCACTGGCAAGGAGCTGGCAGAATGTCTCTTCTGTTACATACTGTTCTTGAGCACCTTAATTTATTGGGCTGGTTTAGGTCAGGGCCACTTAGAGACACAAAGGAAACTGTCAGCAGCTTTTACCTGGGATTTTGCAAGAACCTGCTTTCACTAAGGAGATTTGTCTTCTATTGGTTACAATAATTTCCTCCACTATCCCTTATTTCCTCAGCCCAGCCTCTCTCTACTACCTGATTATGATGATAAATATTCACGAACTTGGGAACATGAAGTGACTAGTATTTTATTAGATTGCCACCTGTGTACATAAACTATATCTTTATGCCTAATTTTCTGTTGGCACCTCTGAGTGCACTTATTTTAACAGAAATGTAAATGCCTTCTTGATGACCAGGTAATTTAAAGACCACAGGGAGGTATACAATATATTATGCCAAAAAAACCCACCAACTAAAGCACTAAATAAAAAAACCCTGGACATTTTCAGAGTCTGGTGTAAGCAAAGATTTCTTCAGCTGAGTTTACTTGAAAGCTTTTAAGAGGTTTACTGTCAGCCCAGGCTGTAAACAGCAGAAACAAAAGATGTTCACATAGCCAACATCTGATTTATTTACAACAAACAAAGGACTACATCCAGCTGAAATCATCTTCCTTCTTTGGAAAATTTGGCAAACATGTTTGCAAGAAGTTTTTTACTTTTTTTTTTTTCCCTTAGAATGGAAAAAATCTGAAAACTGGTTTGAAAAAAAAAAAAAAAGATACCAGGTAGAAGTAGCTGGGAGGGCACCATGGTGAGGCCCTGAGCCTGCATCTGAGACAACAGCCTGGCAGAAACTAAGCCATGCCTCTCCTTTTCCCACAAGAGCTCTGTAGCCTGTAAGGTGAAGCAGCTGCTGTGCATTTTTGACTGCACACACAGACTTGGTCCACTCCAGGACACCAATACTGCATGGCACAGCAAGCTGCTAAAACCTCAGTCTAATTATGCCACTGTGCTGGTCCCAGACAGGGAAGAAGTAAAGATCAAATATTTTCAGTGCTCTTTAGTGAAGGTGGGTGGGTGTGTGTATACCTTAGCAGCACACACAGGTTTGCATTCACAATGAGCTGCTGCATTCACTGTCTCATGAACATATCTCTGGGGCTAAACCCTGCACAGCACCTGACCAAACATGTATATCCTCCTGCAAGGCAATCAGGAGTGCTAATTCTGTCCTCAGCAATAAGCATGAAAATAGCTAGGGGCTAATAGTGCATTCTCCATCCTTTATTCCTCAGAAGTGCTCTCAGAAGCTGAATCCCAGCACAATAACATTGGCAGGAGACACGTTTGTGTGGTCTAGCAAAGGAGGGGACGAATTAATCTCTGCATCTAAAGCAACAGGCCAGGTAGTTCTGGCAGAAGATGGCCAGGCAGTGCCCAGGCAGTCACAGGCTGCTATGCACAGCCCCGTCACTAATCTGACTGAAATGAGAATGCTGTAAAAAGAAAGAGAGAAAACTGTTGTGTGCTACACAGCATAGAGCTGAATGAAGATTGGCCATCTGCTTGTGCTGGATATTTCCCACTGGTTTAGAGACAAGCTACTCCCTGGCAATATGTTCAGCAATTCAAGAAGTCCCATGAATGCACTTCCTTTACTCTTTATGATTCCACTGAAGGGAGAAAGCAGCACCATTTTCTGCCCTGGGGGAAGCAGAGTGTGCTGGGATGCTAATGGCAATGGTCAAACATCTCTGGACTCAAGGCTCCTACAGAAGCTTTGCCATTCCTCAGTGTAGCAAGAGCACATAGGATGGTTCACTGGGGTTCTTATAAGTTACAGCTCCAATGCCTAAGCATAAAAACAAAGGTACTGCATCTAACACAGCACTTGTGAAGAAGGAAAACAATGCTGCTTAGTTGACCTAAAATAGTTTCAGTTTTCTGTGAGTCTTCCAACCCCTTGTACCTCTGTCTTACTGCTAAAGAACAATGGTGGGACCAGACTAAAGCGTGCTCTGTACAGCAGCTATTCAACACAGCCAGTTGGTGCCTCTATCTGTAGAATACGTATTTATAAATTACAGTCATTACCTGGCAGTAGTTTGGCCTGAGTTTTGCTTCGTCCATTGGACATGCTGTACTGCATTCTGTTTCAAACTACTGGTTTGTAATTTGCAGAGAACTTCTATAGCCTATGGGGCTGAAACCTCATTTTTGTGCCAAACCTGTATGGCATCTACAGCAGCAGCCAGAACTGTTGCCTAAAGAGTGATATACCAATAGTATCATTCTCCATTTTTGAGAGCAAAGATGTAAGCATTGCCTCCAAGATGAGCTTCCACAGTGTGTTTTCATCTTGATTTGAAGCTCAAAAGAGAGAAAAAAGCTGTCTGTATTTCAGACCCATCTTAATCCTATGATCAAAAATGGTACAGAAGGGAGAGTGTATTTAAGGTTGTTCTCACTTAGTGAAACTGAACAGAACATGCTGACTTAAGAATTACAGTTGTCCAACAGATAAATTTCTTTCTTATATATCAGCTTCTTGGGCAGAAATAAGATGTTAAAAGAGGTCAGTGAAATCATCTCTTGAAAATTTTCACTAGAGACAATAATAAAAAAGTTATAGCAAAGACTAGTGTTTTTTAGTTCTGATGATGCTTTAAAAAGATTTTTTCCCATCCTGTAGACATGCAGTGCAAAAGTTTGCAAAAGAACTTCCATCCTCCTGCTCTTTTGAAGTAGTTTCTGATTCAACACTTGAGATGTGGATGAGAATGTAAAAAGTGCATTTGATCAGCATCATAACTGCTGGTGTGACCTTATTTGATCAGAGAGTCTCTAGAGGTTTAAACTTCCTTACAAGCTCCACAGAGATTTCTGTAGCAGAGACATACCATATAGCATAGCAAACATATCAAAAGAATTTGAGAGAGAAAGTAGTTAATGGAAAAGAGATAAAGTCACAGTATTGCTAACCCAATAATGCCTATTTTGGGGCAATTTGTTGAGGACAGACATGATACACTTTTCATAGAATCACAGTAAATCACAAGTTGAAAGGCACCCATCAGGATCATTAAGTCCAACTCCTGACCCTGTGCAGGACACCCCAAGAGTCACACCACATGTCTGAGAGCATTGTACAAATGCTCCTTGAGCTCTGTCAGGTTTGGGGCTGTGCCCACTGCCCAGGGGAGCCTGTTCAGTGCCCACCACCCTCTGGGGGAAGAAGCTTTTCCTAATATCCAGCTGAAACCTCCCCTGACTCAGCTTCATGCTGTTCTCTCAGTTGCTGTCACTTTTCTTCTTAGGTGTAGTTTATCAGAGCAATTAAGGGCTACTTAAGATTTCTTTGGTGGTGTCAGCATTGTAAGTATCTTGATTACTTGTTTTTAATAAAATTATACAGAGCTTTTAATGCACTCTATCACTACTCAATCTAGAAAAGCCAACTATGAACAGGAAGACAGATCTTGAGCAGAACAATAGTAGTTCTTTTCATATAGTTCTGTTTAAACAAAAGCCATTACAACAATCGAAAGCAGGCTCAGACCTAATTACCTGAAGATTTTGTAGTGCTCACCAAGATAAGACTTGAGAGTTTGCCTTGATTTTCCTAAATTTTAATTTCTCAATAAAAAAGGCTCAGTTGGAAGCTTTTTCCTGGGCTTTCCAGAGAGCACCTCAGGATTCATGCTCTTCAGGAACGGCATGATGAAGTGAAATTAGCAGACCACGTACTGTTTTATAAACCAGCTTCTTAGCCCCCATTAGAGTTGCTGAAGGAAACCATTTACACTCGCATACCATTTGTACTCCCAGGAGCTGCTTTACAGTGCCAGGAGACCAAGAACCCACACAGCCCATTTTGCATCTAATCATGGAAATAGCAGTTTGGATCTGCTCAAGACTCAGAGCTTTGCAACAGCCAATTCGGAATCTTCATCCAACTAAAACAACTTTCAAGCCACTTGCAACAAGAGCTCAGATTATTATTGTTGCAAGTATGATCATACATTGATACCGCTTTGCAAACCCACATAGGGGGTACGTCCATAACTAAAAATTGACAGAATAAGTAGGCTATTACAGTAATTTCTATCTGAAGGCATTTTAAATCAACCCAAATGCTTTTGCAGTTTGGAGTGCCAAATAACAGCGAGAAGAGTGTCACTTGAAAGACGTTTCTTCTTTTCCTGTCATTTGTGCTATTCAGAAATACACACATTTGGATGAGTTATTTCAGTACATCTCTCTTCCAAACTGTGTCTCAAGAACTCACACATGTTCATTCCGAGTTCTGTGCAGTTTGTCTGTAATAACAGAGATACTCAGGTCAATTTGATAGCTTTATAAAGGATAGGCATATTTTAGCCAAAAAAAATAGGATACCTCTTTACTACAGAAATCTGAAGGCTTTCATAATTTCCTTTTTTTCCTAAAAGTACTATCCAGCATAGTCTTCCAACACCATGGATTAATAGGGGTCTGAATCCTATTTGATAAGCTGGGCAGAGTTGCATGTTTCTGACTTGCCTGTGAAAATTGTACTTGTGCTTAGGAACAGAGTTCACAGCATGTCCTTAGAGCAGAGAGACTGCTTCAAAGCAGCATTTCCCTGAAGTTCTATAAGCTCTTTAATAGCTTATTCATTCTCTTAGAATTCCAAGGGCTTTTTTACAGAACCTATCACTGACCACAGATCCCTCCTTCAATGACAGTTTTTGGGGTTGGGTTTTAGGGGTTTTTTTCATTCTTTGCTATTATTGTGCAAGGATTCCCTTTGAAATTAGCCCACTTCGCATTAAACTGCATGTGATAACGACCTTTACACCACCCCATGGTCTCCTTCGGACATCCTGCTCTCTCTCCTGTGTTTCTCACTCCAGAATGCAGTAAATTCAAACACTACACTGGTTTTCAGCTTCATCATTGGTTCAGAGTTTTATGTCTTTTATGATCTGTGTCTGTTATTTTATTACCCCATCTTTTTATGCCATGAAGCTTTGTTTGGGGATCAACCCTATATCTATCAATAGTTATTTGATGATGAGTGCTTATATATATGTATGTCTTAAACATTTCCATTACCTCTGAAAAGAATTTACACAACTATAAAATTTGTGCATTCTACAGCTCATAGAGATCATATTTTGTTCTACCTCTGAATTTTGACAAGTTTTTATGTGATGAATATTTACATAAAATACATCCTTCTCACGTTGCAATAGCTGGTTCTTCTAACATTTGCCTTTACACCCCCTGCAACTCTGACCCTTTTTGTTGTTGTTTTTTAGTAATCCACTAGCAGACCACAGACATCAGGCACTTATGTGCAGGGGAAGAAAATCCTCATGCTACAACTCTGCATTTGTAACACTGTCATGGCATTTCATACTTTTTTCTGCACATTTATCAACAATTGTCATTACTTGGAAGGTATATGCAGTGATGAGTGGTTATATTTTATGATTTCTAACTATCTCTTTATGTTATGGTTTAAAAGTCTTACATCCCTTAAACATGCAGTTAAATGCTGTATAAAATTGATATTGCACTTCTATAATTAACCACAATATTGCCGTTGACTTCACTGAGCAAGATGTGAGGCTCCAGAGGGAAAGGTTTCTGCTCATGAGCACTAAAAGCACAAGTATCACTCTGGAGTGATTTTTGTTTCAATATAAAAGTACAAAACCTGACCACATCCCATGTCCATAGTTATAATTACTGTCTCTACTGTGGGGTTTTTTAGAACAGACATAAAAGTCTCCTACACTCCCATTTCCAACAGCATTTACAGCTTTACACTTAAAAGCTCTTTACTGCCATTTGAGCATATGTTTTCACCAACAAAAACTGAAGAATGTTGGCTAGTTAAGTAAGCTCAATCACAACTGGAAATGGATCTTGGCTTTCTCTTTGGGTGGGTTTCTTTGCCCATGTCCCTCAGAAAAAAAATTTCATAATCACAGAGAAAACATAATAGAATGTTAAAATACAGTAAAATATAAATTGCATCCCTGTTTTCACTGTTATTCCCTTGTGTGTCTCCCAAACATCTCCAGTAGACCTGTGAAACACCCCCATGCTGCAGTAGGAGAGGGGCTATTTGTGTTTCTGTAGGAGGAGAAACAGAAAGGCTAAATCACTGCAGTATCCATGTCCTGCCAACCAGCCACCATGGCCATTTTGTACCAGTCTGTGAATAATTAAGACTAAACACAGCTGAACTGAGTTCCATCCTTTTTCTCTCGCTCCCTCCCTGTCCCAGATTCCACCATGTTCAGATCCTCCATTGTGTGCCTAAATCTTTCTAGAGTGTTTTCCTGTGTCTTTGCCTGAAGGTTATAGACCAGTGCAAAGGTCCCAAAGATATTACACCATTTATCCTGCCATTTTCATCATCTGAGATGATTATTTACTGTTTAATTTCTGGAAGAACTGCAACATAGTGTTCATTTCTGAGATAAATCAACTGTTTCTACAAATAAATGCTACAAAACAACTTCACAACCTTCATTCCAGGGCCACCTCCTCTGGAGAAAGATTTATCCCAGTGCCTGTGATATTTTTACCATATGCCTGACACAAGATCATGGTATAAATTCGGATCACAATATGCAGACAAAATGCAAAATAAAAATAACCACGCCAAACCCAATGTGAATTACTTTAAACCAAATGAGAAGCTGGTCTGACAGCACATCTCTGTTTTAAAAAGATACTGCTATTGTGGTAGCTGCAGCACAAGACTCCTAAAAAACACCTGTGTGGCCCAAGACTTGGTCACCTCACTCTGCAGGCAACTCCAAGCAGTCCTAAACCCTCTGGGACTCGATCCCATCTCTGCCTGCAGTGCCCTAGATGGCAGCTCCCACCTACAGGAGAGCTCTGTCATTATTTTCCACAGACAAGAAAAAACCTGTAAACATGCATGTAGTAAAGAATATTTTTGTAACGTTAACATTTCAGAGCCTGCATTTTCCAGTTTTAAAATGCAAGACTGGAAATTGAAAAAAGAAATGGGCAGAGATGAAACATTCCACTTTGTTCTTAGGACTTATTCTCGAGTGCCAGGCTGACAGAGGAAGATGAGTTGCAGGGAAATGACACAGGAAAGTCCTTGGAGGTAAGTGCATTGTCCCTAAACAAAGATATGTGTAAACAGAGGCAGAAGAGAAGATGGAGTGTCAGAGCCCTCATCAGCATTTAGGTGATATTCCCTGTTGACTTGACCATATTTCTAAATCCTCTATCCAAGACCACTCACCAAGATGCAAGAAAAAAGAAAGCTTGTTTGTTTTTAAGGCAGAATTTTGTACTGTAAACAAGTCTGGTTCTTTACAGTGAGTTCAATTTCATTCCTGTGCTAGCATTTTAAAAAGAAACATTGCCTCCATTAGGTTTTTGGGTAGTTTACTTTCTAGCTCATTTGACCATCAATTAAATTTAAACTGCCAGACTGAGTTTCTCTGTGTGGTAAGAAGCCCCTTCAAAAGCTGACTCCAGTGTTCCTTGTAATCCTCAAACATGTACGTAGAGAGAAAATCATTGAAGCGTTTGCAAATTGGATCATAGCCCAAAAATCTGAAAAGCAGTATATGCTGCTGTCTGCAAGGATGGAGGAACAGCACAACTGATACAATTCCAGATGGCACTAGAATTAAATGAATCAAAAAGAACCCATTAATTTTTAGTTTATATAAAGATGGAGCTGAACAACAAAGGAAAAATTCTAAAAGGAATTGTGAAGGGGGATGGAAAGGGAATGAGTCAAACCTAGAAATTTTTGCATAAAAAGCACAGAAGGAGAGAATTAGGAAAACAGTTGTTTGGTTTTTTTCGTGCTCTTTTTATTTTCAAGTGGGAGATGAAGAATTCTTTTTCATATGCAATTTTTGTTAATAATATAAGGAAAGCCATATGAGAACAAAGAGATAATCTGATTCCAGTCAGCAAGGACATTTTCTGAAAAAAGGGATTAAATGGAAAATCATAATGAGAAAAAAAAAAAGATCCTCTCTGCTCTATGAAGACCTTGCCTTTTCCGTAGGCTCCAAGCCAAGTCACAGAGGTGTGCAAAACTCCAGATTGCCAGGAGAAGAGAGTTCAGATGAGGTTATGGGCATTCAGATAGGATGTATGAGACATCTGAGTGACGGTATCAGTCATGAACTAGATCTCAGACTGGCTAATGGGGTGAAACTCCCACGAGTGACAGCACAGCCCTGGTGAGACTAAACAGTGGCTGCAGCTCAGGCACAGCTCTTCACACTTGCAGGATACCCTCAAGAGCCCTCACAGCACACACAGAGGCAATGGGAGAAGCAATTCCCTCTCTCTCAGTCTGGCTATCAACCCTCTCTCTTTGCCACTGGCCACGTCTGTGCACTGTACTTACAGACATCTGTTCTGTGGGAGCAGATGTAAATACATTAATGGGTAAGAAAAAAACCCTGAGACCGAAGTAGCAAGGGCATGCTTCCATATCATAACCAGACTAGAAGCACAGACTCATCATTTCATTTAAATTGTACAATATTTGTTCTGTTGCAGACTTCAAGAACTTTAATTAATTTTATTACAGATTAGCTATGACACTGCTGCCATTAACAACTCACAACTGGCTATAGTTAGAGGAGTACAGAGTCCAAACCTCCTTTTTTTACCATGGAGATATCAGAAATATTATTTCCAGCTTCAAATATCCCAGGCAGTGTAAGAAGCAACTAAAAGCAATTAGCATTTCATTATGAAATAATCATAAAAAAGCATAATTGTCCTCTTCTTGATACTAACACATATAGATAGATCTGTTATGCTGTGCAAAAATGATTGGCAGTAGTTCCTTGTTTTTAGAAAGCAGCAGGATAGCAAATATCTCTCTTCCCTACAGCAACACAGCCTCTTTTATATTTAAACCTGAAAATATGCCTTGGACAGTGAGGTGCTAGTCTGCATCCTCAAGTTAAATCCACATATAAAGGGAAAGGAAAACCACCAGCCTGTGCCACAACCTGGTGGGGGCAATGGGCACAGAAATCAGCTGACCTGCCACAGTGATGTGTCTCTCCTCTCCCAGAGGCACATTTAAATCAGCACAAGTAAGAGGGACACTTACTGTTCCTATTGTTCCTGGAATGCAGAAGTCTGCATTACCCAGGAAGTATGAACAGACTGTTACAGCACTTCAGCTTGAAAATAAATTAACAGCTCTGCACCCCTCGTTTTTCTGTCTCCAAGGTTACCACTCGTGTTTTTCATGAATGCTACTGTTTCCTTCCTTCCTTCTTGTTTACTTGTTTTGTGCACAAAAAATAGACAAATATAAAAACAAATATTCATTACAGACATTTACAAATGAGGACAGAAGGTTAGGTGCCAGTGACAAATTTGCCAAGTGCCTTCCATCTCAGTGCAGTCTGTGGAAAGGGCTCACAGAAAGCTACAGGGCTCATGGCAGCCCATGTTTAGGGCTGTAATTGCAGCCCTGGACCACAAACCCTGCCAGGGCCAGTTTTTCCACACACAGCCTGGAGGAACAGAAGTAGCAAGAGATGTTTGGGGAAAAGCAGAAAGGCACAGGGGATCCCCATGATTAGAAGAATCTAAAATCCACAATTAAAACTATGCCACAGATCACATTCAGCATGAAGCAAGCCATAGGGTAGCTCCTAATTTTGGAAGCTCCATGGGGCCAAACTTGTCTTTGCAAGAGGCTTTGCAAAGTGTCTTGCAGAAAGGATCTTAGTCTCAGGACTGAAGCTATTTGGGGCCATCAAAAAGAGGTAAGAATTCCTGTAAGAACTTGAAATATTATTAAAAATGTTCATATTTACACTGATAGTATTAAATAAGGCTTTAAAAACTCTGCTATCTGCTGGAGAAAAAACCCATTTTGGAAATATAGATCCATTAAATCCCTAGAACTCTTGCAGTAATGACTTTAAGGTTTTTGAACCACAGAGACACATATTTACCCTGCTTGTGTTTTGGGCCAAAACTACAACTGATGAGACCCACAATTTCATTGATTTCAACTGACCTACAGCATTTATAACACACCTGCTGAGCTATTTGGCATGCAGAGCAAAGAGCACACAAAGGAGGCATGTTTCAAATCTTGTGATATACTCAAGCATTCTAGAGAGCATCCTGTAGGATAGCACGAGCATTTGAAATATTAGATGCCAGACTCAAAACAGGATGATTTGAAAAAACACTATAAATAACAATACTCCTGTCTATATTAATAATTCCTTATCTATCAGAACTAGGAAATGGAGAAACTGTGAACAAATGTTTCAATGGCTAATTACAAACATATTTTTATAACATATGACTCACAAAAAATGGTATAAATAATCTTGAAAACATTGTGTTTTGAAGTGAGGACCCTTCAGGAAGAAGAAAGGTATTAGTTAAGGAACAAAATGTGACTCAGAGGAGCCAGGTGGGAAATGAGACTACAACCATCAGCTTCCTGGGTGCACTGAAAAACAGAGGAGGTAACAGAAAAGATATTTCATGCTAAACAGAACTTGGTTTATTCTCCTTTTCCCTAAAATAAAATCTAACTCTTCATTTTGCTGGCTCTCTTCTATTCTTGTCCTTGAGAGAGCTCTCAGGTGACTTTGGAGAGCCATAAGGCAATGGGTAGACAAGCCCACCACAACAAATGCCCACACTGCTGAGGCCCAGGCTGCTCCGGGCCGGCTGACCAACTCTCGGAGTTTGGGTCTGTTGCCACCCAGCTGAAGCAATACGAGGACTGGCACTGCCCAGGCCTCCCCATGAGTTGTTTCCCACATGGAAGGCAGAACCCTTGTGAGGAAGGAAAGCCAGCAGGGGAACAGTTTTGGCACCACAGGTGCCTCTGAACCCTCACACCCTGCAGTGGCAGGTCTCCCAAACCCCTAATGGGCCTCCCGTGCTTCCAAAGGAAAGCAGGGTGTTACTGAGATGGAAGTTCATATTTCTCAAAATCCTCACGCTGAAGATCACCAGGTAAATGTTGTGGAAACTTCCCTTTACCTGCTGGATAATATTTTTCAGAATTCAATACCATAAATTCTATCTACACTATCAATTACATCAAGCACCAGGAAAAAAGGCTTTACATAAATGTGCAGGAGGCAGGAAACCTGACACAGCTATTTATTAAAAGAAAGGAAAATGACACATGAAGATGGAGAATTCTAGTGGAAGATGGTGGAGAAATTCCATTTTTCTAAAAGTAAAGGGAAAGGCTCTGGGTGTAGTACCTTTCTCACTCAGCACCAAAAAACATGTCTGAAGACATGCAAAAGCCATTATACCCATAGTCTATATATAAAACAAATGTACAATGACACTGCTGAGGCTTCCTCTTAAGTCTGTCCCAGTGGACTGATGATATTTAAGCTAAGTATCTACATTAGTTATTGCAGTTATTTGTTACTATAGTAATAACTCAGGCTGTAGAAGTACAATTAAAATGCCATCAAACAGTACCAGGTTTAAACAAGCACAAAATCAGGTGGTTATTTTCTGCTGAGCATTTACTAACTTTTCTGTTATGTATTTTGTGAATATTTTATTCACAAGAATATCTAGGAAAACCAAACGTTTTTCAGATCAACATGCATATTTAAACCAAATGTAATAGCATGATCCATTTTTAAAAAGGCTGGGTCTGTCTCAGAAAGGCAATAAAACACAGATGCTGCTCTAAGTACGCCCAAGTGGTTTGTTAACTTAAAGATGCTTAAGAAATAAATATACTTCTCTGACTGGGAATTGGGGCTCACTTTGATTTAAAGGGAAAGAAATGAATATGTCATCTTTTCAGTGGGGAGGAAGGATTTAACATTCTAAGCTGTATTGGTTTTTTTCCCCTCCCTTTCTGAACTCCCACATGCTACCACACGTACATCCAGGGCCATCAAAGCCCCGCTGGAGACCAGGGCAGGTCAGCGTAACTAAAGATGCTGACAAAATATCTCCTTCATCACAGAGAGTTTGAAAAACAGAACCAAGACACTTCATGTCATTTGAGGAGACAAAGTGATTGTGAACATTCGTATAAAACTCTTTCAGAGTGGAAATTGCTGTACTATAGGATATTTGATCATCCTTAAAAACAATGACCATAGTTTTGTCTGAGGCATGGCTTGGGTTCAGGAAAAAGATGTGCTGAGTTTGTTAGGATTCTCACCAATGTGGTGAGAATATCTCAGCCATAAGAAATTCTCATAATTGTTTCCTCATGGATTTCTCCCCTTCCAAGGGCAACCTCAGTAATACAGGGCTGATTCACTAAGATCTACAAACTCCCTGTAATTTCCCTGGTATTTCTATATTTGATGATATCAGAGGCTGAAAACAAACTATAAATGGAAAGATACCACAGAACAGAATCTATATTTGATGCTGTTGGCACGATTACAATATTGAAGGACATATATTGTTGCTTCTATTTATTCACTTGTCCTCAATTCATGTTAGATAGAATGTAATTTCTGTTTATCCTCAACTGGATTGATTTAATACTGCACTATTTTATTTATAATTACTATTGTTACAACGAGCCTGTAAGTTACTTACTTTTTGTCAGTATGCTTGACATTGTTATATATACTCTTAAATTTCCAGCTAGCCAAAGGAAATTTTGTATAAAGTATACTCTAAAAACAGTAGGGATGGATTTTTCACTCTTATGAAAACCAGTTTCAAAGGAGAATCACAAATAAGGAAAAAAGAATTCCAAATAGCAAAATCTCTCTACACAAAGCAATGCTGCTTCACAATGTCTTTATTATGTTTAGATCCCAAGAGATACTCATTTTGCTTTAGGATTATTCCCTCAGAAATGTTCATTATGCAGCAGAATGACTCCAGACAGGTTCACAGATACAGGGAGTGCTTGTGCAAGGCTTATCTTTGAATAGTTGTTTAATAATTTAAGCCTTAACTTTTGCAATCACAGTGCTCATAATTCACTTCAAAATTTTATACATAAAATTTTCTTCTTGCCCCTTGCTCAACTCAAGAACAATGTCCTCTCCTGACAGAGCAGGGTGTTTTGCTACACCAGTCTGGGGACACATTTACGATGGAGGGAGATCAGTCTTCTGGCACAGGGAATGTGTATCACTGTCACCACTTCTCCTACACATGTTATGTGTACATTTTGAAATGCAAGGACTAAGAAATTATCCCCACCTCACTGTGCCAAGCTCTAGTCCTCCTCAATCACAAAAAGCTATGCCTCTTTTCTCCCCTCCTTTTCTATTTTTTAATGCCATGAAATTACAGCTGCAAATACTGTTTTTTCATACAGGTAATTACCTGTAATTACCTACATCATGTTAGGAAACAATTGCACAGAATTATAAAAAAAGTCAGACAAGGATGAAAAAGAAACTGGAAACACTATTTTCATTGCATACAGAATTAATTTTAAAACATGTACATAACCTTATTAAAATTCTAACTAGCCTAAAGAATGTAACTATTCTCTTGCTTTTAGAATGCCTGGCATAATCTATTAAAATCTTCAAAACTACACAATAAACTGTTGATGCTACCGAGCTAAATAATTCAGTGTCAGGAAACAGAGCAAAATTCAAAACCAAACATCAAACCAACTCTGCAAATTCCATATCCCTGAAAATTACAGATGGTTTGGAGTTCTGATGAAAGTAAAAAGAAAAGTTTACAATAAACACTTTTCTTATCTATTTTTCTGAGAAAAACAAAAACTATTTGATTCTTTCTGAGCCATATAAAACATCTTCAATAACAGGAGCTTTACTATGCACAGACAGATGCCAACCCAGTTCCACAGCTCATAGAAACAAACTTGGTTACAGTTCATTATTCACTAACCCAATTATAATTCATTATTTTCAAACATTATAACCTTAGAGTCACGTTATTTTTCACACTTCTAAAGCTCTCATGTGTTTTTCCAGTCTTTGTATTGATGGCTAAATTTTTCATGTATGTAAAACATGAAACATGTAAAATTTTCATGTAAAACAGAACTCCTTTTCTTAGGCCAGCAGACTGTTGGCCTTCGCAGTTAAAAGCTGACCCGATTCAGTCACTGAACGTGGATTCAAACAACTAAAAGGTGAATTCTACCTAGATCTATTTTGAACAAGATACCAGGGCTTCACGTCCATGCAGAACACACACTGAGGATATTCACACTCCCAGTTAGTGCCTTGTTCACCAGGAAGGGAGTGGCATCCCCTTGGGAGGCAGGTGAGAAACCAGGCCACCCACACCTGGGCTCTTCATCTTCACAGTTATTACACAAACTGAATAACAAAGGCACTAACCAAGGGATACAGAACTTTCTCAGGATGTACACAATCCCTTCAGGCTACAGAGGAAGGCAAAAGACCAAACCTTATTTTAGATCCACAAGAAGTTACATATTGTCACCTAAGCATAGACAAAAAACCCCAAATCACTAAGTTTACAAGCTCCAGCCCTCAGTAAATACAGGCCTGCTGCTCAGTGAGGTGAGTGACTTACTGACAGCAGACACAAACAGCTGAGCTATTCAACACCACCTTTGCCTTGGTCTTCTCCAAAAAGGCCTCTGTACTTGGTCAACAGGTTCAAAGAGAATCTGGACTATCAGTAACATATAAGAAGGCATCTGAGATTGATCCTTACAAGTCTTTGGGATTTGACAAGTTACATCTAAGTGTGTTGAGAACACAGGACATGTAATTTATAGGCCATTCTCTGTCACTGATAGAAACTCAGAGAGACCAGGAAAGACATCCAACAACTGGAGAAAGGGTGTTCAACAATGTCACAAGGCCAGACCACCAAAGTCACTCAGAAAATCATAGAGTGAGTCTTCTTGGAACACATTTTTGAGCATATAGAAGAGAATAAGGTGTTTTGGAACAGTTGGCACAGATTTATTGAGGATAAATCATACCCAGCCAACCTGACTGCCTTCTATGATAAAACAAGCACATCTGTGGATGAGGAAAGAACTTTAAATGTCACTTTTTTGGACAAGGCTTTCAACACTGTCTCCCACATTATTCTTCTAGGTCATTAGTCTGGAAGGATGGACTGAAAACAATGGCTGGATGATCAGGATCAGAGGATGCTGGTAAACAGGTTGCACTCCATCTCAATGCCTGTGACAAGTGAAGCACTGCAGGGACTGATCCTGAGGTCTGTCCTGCTCTAAACCTTCAATGATGCCATTGAAGAGGTGACAGAATGCACGCTTTCCAAACATGCAGGTAACACCAAAATAAGGGCAGCTGTCAATACACTTGAGGCCAGGGCTGCAATCAAGGAGAATCTGAATAGGCTTGAGGAACAGGGTGACAAAAAAACTTTTCCTCCATCAAGAAAGCTCAGCAATGCACCAGGTTTCTCAGAGAGGCTGTTCCATCTCTGTTGTTGATTTCCAAGATGTGACTGAGCAACCTGGTCTGACCCCAGAGCCAATTGCTTAAAGCAGGAGGTTGGACTACAGCCCTCCTGAGGTCCCTTCCAACCTGAACTTTGCCATGATCCTATCCTGCCTGCAGCCTCTTGCAAACTGAAATGATAAGAGTATTTCATTAGCTATCTTCACAAAAAGAGGAGAGAACACTTGAGGCTGGATTTTAAACAATCAGAGTCGGCCTGGCTGTATTTCTGATAATGGTTCTACATCCTGAACTTAAAGGTGTCCAAGACACTTCTACCCTCCTTTACTCCTGAAAAATGTTTGGGATTTAGCAGACAACAGCACCAGGCACTGGTCTTTTGCCCATGTCCACAGGTTTGTCTGCCACCCAGAAAAACTGTTCTCTGGAGTCTCTGCAGTCTTGGACATACAATTTGCCTTAGGAAGAAAGAACTCAACCAAATCTGAAATCAAAACCATGTGATATCAGCAAGTAACAGTACTGACAACAACTTCAGACACAGTGATGATGAATTTCCCTGTCCATGGGTGTACATGCCATTTCTCCTCTTCATACTGTAATAGAGCTTTAGTCTGGGGGGGGCAAAGAAAACACTAATTACATGAGAGCTATATGGAACTGGAAACTGGCATCTATTTAAACTGGGATGAGTACAATACTCTTTTCCCCTAACATGTCCTTTGCCTGCCAGTTTCCACCTTGTGGCTTAATTTTACATCCACTGTAAGGAGCCTATTAAGTCACACAGCATAAGCTGAGCATATGCTTTTTCTCCTCTTAGTCCATGGTAATATACTCTTTTACCTCATCTTCCTCTACTCTAATAGTCTCCTCCTTCCACTCTTTATCTCCCATTTCACTCCCCTTCCTCAAAACTGTTATTGTACATATAAAAAGCCCTGTTCCTGCTGAACTCTCTTCTCCATTCTTTTTTTAATGGTACGATGTGCCAAGAGTCTTAGTGTCACACAGCTTTCACATGATGATAATGTTCTGAATCTCTCTCCGCATTGACATTTCCTGTGTAGCAAAATGTTATTTGAAGCTTGGTCCAAGTCTCTTTGGATTTATCAGTTACATAAGACTGAGAGGAAGAAAACAAATACCGTACATGTGGTGGGGGAAAATCCCTCAAATATTTTATTGGTGCAGAAAAGAATAGACTCTTGCCTTTTCAGCTGAGACGTACAAAGAGCTCTTGACATACCAAAGTATGCTACAAACTTGAAAAAATTTTATAATAATTAAAGCTATTCTCTAGCATTTATAACTAGGGGGAAATGTTACAAAAGGGAAAATAATCATTTCTACAAAAACAAGCCAGCAAAAAAAAAAAAAAAAAAAAAAAAAAGGTTTCTTT
>VXBX01007989.1:221771-268928 GCA_013400415.1 Scytalopus superciliaris | reverse complement strand
CATTTTTCTGGGTTTTTTGTCTTTTTTTTTTTTTTCCTAAATTTAAACAACAGTTTGAATAAAATCAGAAAACTGCTAAAAAGCAACTGCAGCTTTTTTGGCTATTATACAACTACTCACAATAAATTCATTAGACAACTTGTCTACCTAAAAATCATTCTCATTTGCATTTGAGAAGAGCTTTAAAATTAAAATTAAGAAATTTTAAAATGCAGAAAGTGAAGAACTATAACTTAAAATTAAAATTTTACGCAAATTGTAGACAACCAATAATGGCAAATATCTGTCCCCTTTCCAAAACCCGGACAGAATAAAGCCAGGGGTCTGAACAGTTGCAAGCAGATTGAGTATTTCAAATCACAGAATCGTTAAAGTTGGAAAAAACCTCTAAGATCACCAGGTCCAATCATCAACCAGCCCACCACCATGTTCATTGCTAAATCAGGTCCTCAAGTGCCACATGCACATTTTTTTAAATATTTCCAGGGATGGTGACCCCACCACTCCCCTGCGCAGTCTGATCCAGTGCTTGACAATCCTTCCCAACATCCAAGCTAAACCTCTCCTGGTGCAACTTGAGGCCACTTCATCTCATCCTGTCACTTGTTACCTGGGAGAAGAGACTGACACCCACCTCACTACAACCTCCTTTAAAATATTTGACCATGACTGGGGTCCACTCCTACATTTACTCCTTTACTGAACCCAAAGGGCTCTCTGTAGGGTCAGGAATGCAGTTTATTGCTGAAGGGGGACTGTGGCTTGAGGGGTTCTGGCTCTCAGTACCAATGACAGCAGGGGAGTCTCCTGCAGCAAGAGCTTCATGTTCATGTGGATACTGTCCAGGCCCGATTTGAACCTGTGCTCTGCCCTAGTGAAGATCAGTGAACAGCTACGGATTACAGCTACTTGCTCTCAGGTCTGCCTACTCAGAGACTGAATAAAAGGAGAGACATTTTCTATGCCTCTTGTTTAACAATGCCTTAGCATCATTTTAGCAAATTCTTTAAACAGGAAAGATTTCTGAGTCAGGATTTTGAAGTATTCTTTATATACCTGAAGTGTAAACTTTTACAGACTTGTTAATTTTTTTGAACTAGTGTTTACAACACAACCAGCAATATGACACCTGGATAGGCCACAGTCCACCAAAGTGCTTAAGAACAAACTTAACTTTGAGTTAAACTCCAACTGCTTAATTTACTACTGAATCAGGTTCTGTAAGTTTGAATGAAAACCAGGAAGTTTGACCTGAAAAGTTTAATGTCAGTTTTGAACTGATGCCTTCCAGCAGCAGCCCCAGCTATTGACCTTACTGTGAGAGACCTGCAGCAGCAGCATCTCTAACTTAACTCCACAAAACAGCAAGCACCAAATCAGTCAAAAGAAAAATTAACATCTGATCAACTGGTTTTGGAGGTTGTGCAGGTGTTCAGCAGGTTTGGAAGTTTGTGACAAATGAACAAGACTATACTTTTCTCATAAGTAAAATTCACCTGGAGTGTACTGAGAGCAGGCAGCCTGTGCTGTTATACAGGCAAAGTACTCGCTCTCTTTCACTGGAGATGCCTTTGCTGGAATATTGCATAAAAATGAGTAAACTGAAGGCCACGGGGAGCTACAGGCTGTCTAGAAAAGGGCAAATGAAGAGAGATTGGAAGAACTGGAACAATTTAGTTCCAAGATGAATACATGAAAGACAGCAAGATTTGTTTTGAAATACGACTTCTTTACAAAGAGCTCACTTTTGAGCCTTATTTTATTACACAGGCCTTTGTTTAGAGGCATAAATGTTTGAATAAAGGAAATGTAAAGCAGGTATTTTAAAATTTCTAATTATACTCTAAACACTTGTCCATAATTTATGTATGATCTGAATATTATAATTCCAATTTACTCCAATTTCTCTTGCACCCTGAGTGACACATTTTTATCAACTATGTGAATTATCTTTATTACATTCCAAAAAAGCTGCCTATGTGCTGTTTACAAGGAGAACCAGAAAATAATATTCCTCTCGCCCTACACAATTCTGATTACTTTATAATAGAAGAAATTAATCCCTCTCCCTTTTTGCTGTGTAAAGCTCCTTTTTTGACACTTTATCTATCTGTGTTATTGAAGCAATTTCAACAAAGAGCAAGAATTACATGAAGGAAAAATTAAACCTCTCTGAAGCCGAATGAAGTTCACCTGACAGGGACAACTGAATCATGCAGTTATTGGAGTCGTCACCAGCGCCCAGAGACTGGATGGTCCAGCAAAAAGGTCTGTAAAGATGCTGATTACCCCTGGAACTGGAATATCTCCTTGGGACAGCTCACCAGGAATAACATACCAAAGGGAATGCCTGGGCCTAAGGAGCCACTGAACTATTTAAGGCTGTGAAATTCCCTGCTTGCTCAGATCCACAGTACTTCTAGATTTCAGGATTCATCAAAGTAGTATCAGCTGATGAACACATCTGTCTTCCCTCATTGATTCAGACATGACCACTTTCTTCTCACAAGGGAGTTATTACAGCAGTCTGAGAGAAATACTCTAATTCGGAAACTATTCTAGAAAAAAAAAAGAAAAAACAACCCAAACCAAAAAACCACAAAACCCCACTTAAATCTTCAGGACAGGATTCCAAGTGTCAGAATTTAGGAAAGGTAAAGACACACTTCTGCCTCACAGAGTGTAAGAGACTCCACCTAAATACCTGCTATAAAAGATGGTGTTTATTTACACCTCCATAAACACCTGGTGAAATAGAAAATAACCCCATGAGTACTTTGTGTTAGAAAACTCCACTGAAAAATCTCCTGACTTATTTAAAAGACAGTTCAGAATTTGATCCTCAAGTTACAAGTTTGCTAGAGTGTCAAGAACATTAAGATCTTATCTCATAAATTCAGATTTCTGTGCCAAAAGCATTTAATCATTGGAAACAGACAAGCTGAGAAATTTGACCTATTCTAAATATCACCAAGATGTCAATCCCTAATAATAATATTAGGGCACATTCATGTGGGCGCTACCTACGCAAAGTAGGCTTAAGATTTTTAAGACTGAACTGGATTGAATTGTCGAATTCTTCTCAGGCAGGTTCAGTGCTGATTCAGTCAGGCTGGCCCTCCCCCCCCGCCAGCAGCCCATTGTAGCTGCAGTAGGCAGAAACCCACCCAGGCTCTCCTGAACCGCCTCAACGGAACAGGACTGCACGTCTCTCTGGAGGGACCGCTGTCCCCCGGTGACTGTGAGGGTACTGGGATGTCTCAGTGCTCCAGGCTCAGGGCAGCTTTGCAGGTATCCAGCTGATTCAGGCATCCCACAGGATGCCCGGGGTGGAACAGCGGAATGCTCCATATCCATACTGCGTTTATTCTTGACATAAACTGAGATCGTAACTGCCCTGCTGAGACAGTGTCTGAAGCTACAGAGTGTAAAAGCATATACTTCTGAGTCTCTGTGCACATCTCAGAAAAGGAGAAAGACGTTTTTAAACTCCTATTAAAAATGGGTACTACTCATGGATGAGCATTAAAATGGATAGCAATTTCCTGCCTTAATTTATTCTATACTATCCTGTAGGTTTTCCTATAAACCTCAGAATACTTTGCCTCACAATTGTGCATATGCTACATATTTTTACTTACAGAAATATTCTATCTGTGATTGAACATTACATACTTTAAATTTTTACTTTAGCATTGTTCATAGTAAAGCAACAAAAACTACAATTGGTCTTAATAATTCAAAAGTCAGCCAAAGCAGAGCAGCTCCCAATGCTCCTTACACACCTGTAAGTGTTAGGGCATAATAATGCTCTATTCTGTTTCAGGTATTTCATTATTAGGCAAGTTATGAGCTTTTTAGTATAGTAAATACAGTTCACAAGCAAGTTATTCCATAAGAGGTCAGGAAAAATCCATATTAGGGATTTTAAAACCTTCTAAAAGCACTACCATTCTCCATGTGTCTGTTTTCTGGACAACACAGAGGAAAAGCTACCCCCTTTCTCCAGGCCGAACTGTTCCACTGGGTTGCAGCCCACAGTGACACAGCAGTTGTGTCTCAAACGAGACTCAGCCATGTGCTGGTTAGCACTGACAGTCTTCACATGTACACACACACTCTACTTTCTCTACTCCAAAGCTATTAAACAGCTAGAAATAACCATTTTATCTCATTCAACATTCTGCCTGGTGGTTTATACATAGCATCTAGTATAATGATCAGCCCTTCTCATAATTGATGGTTGTCAACCGTGCACATTGAAGTGACTGAATTCTCAAGCAGTGGTACAATAAAGCTTTCAGCTTCCCTGGAAACATTTCTGCCACAGGAATCTCAGGAAATCATATAATGCTGCAGAAGAGCAAATGGGATCGCAGAATGACAGATAATCTCTGCTTCCTACTGTCCACCCCCTTCTTCAAATGCTGGTATGATCAGACTGACATGGGCATGAGTTGGTCAGAAGATATCCTGGATCAGTACACTGTACCAGATTTTGAAGATAAACATCTTGGTAAACAGCACAGACCATGTCCAATCCTCCTGGCATCTTCCGTACTCCTCCAAGCATAGCAGTATGGGAGTAATAAGGTCAGTTCAACATAAATAGTACAGAAAGGCATAACCCAATGCTAATATTGGTTTAATACAGTTATTCTAATAATAACTTGGCAAAAACATCTAATTTTGTGCTTCCCAGATGGCATTTCCATAGATTTTCATACATTTTTCAGTAGCTGAAAAAACACAAGCAACTGCTAGTCCAGTGGCAGATGTCAGTGTCATGAGACTGTAGGACACGGCAGGAAACACCAGCTTCTGGTCCAGAAGACTTCTAGTGTAAGCGTGTTTCCACTGCTGGTGGCTTCACTATTCACTATTACATGTTTTTCATGCATGTCCATGTTTGTGTTGATGACAGATCAGATATCTGTGCTTGATGACTACCTGAAACTTACAGGCTGGTGGGTAGTTTTTCCTCAATCCTTTTCAAGTTCCTCAATGGGGACAGTTTATTACCCATTTCTATCTCATTTAAGCATTCTCCTCATTTCACAGAATCACAGAATATGCTGAGTTAGAAGGGATCCATAAGGATCATCGAGTCCAACCCTCAGCCCCACACAGGACCATTCCCAAGAGTCACACCAGGTGCCCAAGAGTCTGATCCAAACAGTTCTTGAGCTCTGTCAGGGTTGGTGCTGTGACCACTGCCCTGGAGAGCCTTTTCAGTGCCCAACCACTCTCTGGGAAATAACTTTTTTCTAATATCCAACCTAAACCACCCCTGACACAGCTTCAGGCCATACCCTTGGGTCCTGTCATTGGTCACCACAGAGGAGAGATCTGTGTCCTTTTAACAAGTTGCATTTACCTAAGCACAAGTAAATGCACTAGGAAAGCACTGTCACACACCCGAACCTCCAGGCAACATTGCCATGGGCCATGCTATGACCAATACAATATCTTTGCCACTAGCACTGTAGCAGCAGATGCAATGCACAGAATAAAGTTCCCTTTATTATCCAAACTTTACTCTAGAAATGGTATAAGATATGGGACAGCAGATGGAAACAGCCCAACAGGGAAGTACAATGGGACACTGCACTGATGCTCAGCAGTGCAGAAAACACCCCCAGAGCTTCAGCAACCTCCTCATGGCCAGGTTTTTTGGATGGCCTTCACCAAGGAGAGAAGCATGAAGAGCAGCTCCTCCTGAGAGTAGGGAGCAGCAGGGCAGAAGGAACAAAAGTGCATCTTTAAAGCAGAATATGTTGGTGGAGGCCTCGAGTGAAAGGTTTTATCCCATTTAGGAATCATTCTTTTGTTTGAGAGAGAATGGTATTGTTCTAATGAGGAAAAAGTATAACTTACTGACACAATAAAAAACAGCAAGAGAAGTGGTTTGACCAACACACTGGGATAGAAAACATGAGCTGAGCAGCAGTAAGCTACATAAGCACTAGACACACCAGCCCAAATCTGCTAAATACCTAGAGACAGTCTAAGAAATTCTTTCCTTTGCACGAAGAAGAATTCAGCTGTGAAAACTGCGTCTATGTGCGCTGCACAGCTGTGATTCCTGCACACTGGGACTGTGCTTTGGTTCAAGGACATAAAAAGAATGACATAAACAGATGACAGCTTTGTTTTCTTCCCACAATGGCAACATGAACTTGCAGGTTTAGTGTGTCTCAGCTGCAGCCATGTTCTTCACTATTCCTCTTCAAGGAGAAATCAAACAATATAAGAGGTACTCATGCACTCCAAAGCAAAAGAGGTCATTGTTTGCTTTCAATGATAGGGAAGTGGGGCTTGCATCTGTGTTATGAAAAGAAAAAGCTTCATGCTGAGAAAGGAAAACTCATACTTTTTTTCCTTATACCCCATTTTCAGCTTTAATAGGCATAAGAAGGCACAGCACAAAACCACCGTACTTAGCTCTACTATTGCTGGGTTGAACCTTTCTTTCCACCACATAAAAAAGCAGCAGAGTCAGAGACACACCAACATTGATGCTCCAAAAAGGAAACCTGCCTCTGCCCACTCTAGGGATTTCAGAACAAGACTGCATGCAATCAGGGATACTCTTGGGGAAGCAGATGAGGCTTTGCTTGTTCAAATCAAATTTAATGTATCTTCAGGGCTTTCCAAGAATTCCTAAAACTCTCTTTCTTTTGAAAAGAACAGGCACAGCTGCCCCAGGCTGCCACTACCTTAAACCCACACTGCCACCTCACACCCCACAGCACTCACCTGGGGTAGTATGAGCAGACAAAGCACTAATCCCTCAAGCCCAAAGCAGATTAATTTCATCTTTTGCTAGTTTTTAAAGATGAGCACATTTTGCAAGTGCTCCTGCTGATCATTTTAAACTAAAGAAGTTGGCCATGAAAGTCAGGAGACATTTTTCCTCCATCCAATCCCTCTTCCAGCACTACTCCCTTCCTGTCACTTCAGACACTTCTTTACATCCCCTCAGTCTATAACAGCCTTTGCAAAGCCCCAGCTCAGAGGCAACACTGGAGAGGGTGGGCAAGTTTCCTACAGTGCCCCCTTTCCCTCAGTCTGGTTTTATGGGTGCACCATCTGAAACAGGTCCGGGAATCACCTGAAGGCCAGATTTTCCCTACTGTGTCTCAGATCACTTCTCAGCTACAAAACAAAAGCTCTTCTCCAGACTGGAGTCAATTTAGCCATCTTCCATATGGAATATACTCAATCATTGATCACTCCACCTGTATCATTTCCAGTTTCACTACTTCTTTCTGATTAATTTCACCAGAACTGTGCATGTTAATCAATGTATATGTATCAGGGGTAAATGTAGAGACAAAATTACATTTTTTCTATTTTCTAGTCCCACCATAATTTTTAATACTCCTATTTATTGTGATCATTACTGAGCAAAACTCTGGCATTTTCTCTGAACTCTCAACTATAAACTTCCTGTTAGTGTCTACATTCAGATCAGAAACAAGCTCTACTGAGGAATTATCCTTTCTCATGTGCATTATTTTGCATTTTATTTACATTCAATTTCATTTGACATTTTACCATCCAATCACTTAGTATCATGAGATATTTCATCTCATATTCACATCCAGGTCCCTTTCACTGTCTTCTCGAATAACTTGATCTCATATTAAAGTTTCTCCTGACCACTTCTTTTGATCCCTGACTCATTATTTATTCCCTTAACAGATACACTGTGACTAAGTTTCTTTAAAAATACTGGCAAGAGATCTTGTCAAACGCCTTTTTCAAAGTCTAAACTGATTTTATATCATCAGGCTTTACCTCATCCACCTGCTTAGCTACTCCTTCAGAGAACTGCAATGGATTTGTGGGACTTGACTTTTCTTCTGAACTGTACTGACTTTACCCCAAAATATCATATTCATCTGTGTATCCTTTCATCCTATTTCTTATTACGGCTTCTCTTTCCACCCCCCCCAACAGACATTAAGCCTCATGCCATTCGTGCTCTGGCTCTCCTCTGGAATCCTTTTAAAAGCAATCAAAACCACAACTCTTCTTATTATCAGACACAAAGAGGAGAAGCAGAAATCCTTCAGAAATTATGGGTCATAACACCTGCTGTTGGTAATTTCTTACCATATTTGTTTGGCAATCTCAAACAGAATTTCTCTTCATGGACTATCACCTCACATGATCCTTTTAAACACACTTCCAGCATGGGTATCTCCATAGAGCTACTGTGTGAAAATCATTTTCCCCCATGCCTCTACATTAGGCTTCAGATTCCTGTCATGCTGAAAAACAACCAACAAACCCCACAGCTTTTTTTAATACCATTTTCAAGTTTTTTAGGGGTTTGCTTAATTTGTTGCTGATGATTGGATGGGTTTTTGGCCTGGTATATTGCACTTACATGTCATAGATGTAAAGAAAACTCTAAGTAGAAATGGACTTCTGCAAACCAAGTAATTCAACCTTTGCTCAAAACAGGACCTAAGTTAAGTTAGCTTATCATCCTTTCCATTTTCTGGTACTTTAATTTTTAAATTTCTAACATTTTCACTTAGCCTGTCCCTTGGCAAGGCTGACTTTCCTTGTATTTTTCTGAAGTCTTTTTTGGCTTGGTGACAGACACTTGCTGTACCCATCCCACCCATACAATGGCTCATACAGGATATGAGCAGATTGTGACAACATCACAACATGCAGATCCACCTTCTCCCTCCACTTCAATCATTCCTGTGGTTTTCTTGGTGGAACACCACATGCTGGTCTTTGCTCTGTGAAGAGGATATTACCTTTTTGTAGTACCATTATTCTTCATTACTGTGTGTTCATTTGGCAAGTCACCCTTGCAAGATCACAGGGCCATCTACGGGGACTTGATTATTGAGTTTTGCAGCAGCAAACTTCCATAAGGGTAACAATTCCTGTCACCTCTAGTCTCATATGCAGTATTTGTACAGCCTTTTTACTCCTACAGAACCCCAGCCTAAGTTTCCAGCGCTATGGGTGTTCCAGTTCTCAGTTTTCTGCTAAATTAAATATTATCTGATGAAAGCCTGTGCTTTACTGCTGCTATCCTGTAATTAAGAAAGCTAAACACAGATCAGATACTGTTTCTCAAGGTTTTTTGTTCATTAGAAGCTTTATTATTGTGACCTCGTTTCCCATTAGCATATTGAACCCAGTAATGGATATGTATTGCCACCTGTTTAAATCTAAACTACCCTGCAATCTGCTTTAACTTAAGTTCATAAGTAAGTAATTGCTTTTGGATTTATAATCAATTCTCAAGTCAATTTGTTAGTGGAAGTGTAACTCTTTTCTTGGAGGATGGCTGTATTTTTGGTCAGCTTAGCATTTGTCCTGTGTTTAAAGCAATGGTGTCCTCAATAGACAGATAAATCCCTGAAACTAGTACAAGAAAAACTTCTAGCAGTTCAGGATATTGATGCTTAGTTTTTATGAGAAGCTGCAGCCTTTTAACTCAGTTGTATCATACCCAAGAGGGGGTGGTTGCAATGCTCCTAATGAAGGTGTGTGAAACATTTCAGTTTCACATTAATTGCCTTTGTGGCATAAGGACTTAAACCACATGTCATTCCTACCCTTTTGCCAACCTTTTTTAAAAAAGAAATCAACTTCTAGTAAATGATTAGCTGGTTTGTGATACACAGTGCTGTATATCATATCATTATGAAGAATATATATACTTCCTTCTCAGGTAAACTCAGCATTGCAAGGGTTTTACAACAGCTTCCAGTGAAGTCAATAGTAAAATCCTTAGCAGCTTTAGAGGCAGGAACATAATAAAGTTGTCCCTGATGCAAGCAATGGTGTTCATGTTTAAATGGTTTGAGCTGGTGCTTAAATAACAGCTACAACAAAAATTTTAATGTCATTACTGTGACCAACAATTTCACAGTATTACATGACTTCCTTTGTTCCTGCTCTCCTTTATATATTCCTATATGTTCCATACCGTCAAGGAAGCCTTTCAGTGTGACTGTGATTACAGCTGCTGAGTGGCTTTCAGCAGCAGCAAGGTGTGCTGCACTATGAAAAGGCACAGCGTAGAATTTGGCACCCTGAAGCATTTCAGGAGCTGTGCCAGTAACACCAGCTCTGTGTGTCATCCATTTCACACAGCCAGGGATGGAACCTGCACAGTACCAGGTGAATACAATGAGTGTAAGGTCACTCCTCACCTACCCTGCACAGGCTCAGGGAGCTCTGCCCCATGTCCCTGTGCTCCGCACCCACCTAACCCTGCTCAGGGCACACACAGAATCTCTTGGAAAACAGACTGGGATTGCCTGAAGCAGCACCAACATGTCTGACAACCTCCTCAGGAAGATTGTGGAGTCCTTTTTGAGCCTCCACACAGAGCTCCAAGTATTTTAAGTAGCACAATGGGGCTGGCGTAGGCACAAGAAAATCCCAGCCAAACCTCAACACCGTTTATTGTGACACTGCCAAGAAAACTTGTACAGACACCTGCACCTTCAGTGGAGTAAGTGGATGTAGTTCCAGGGTGTTGATTTTCAGTGTTGGTTACAATACCCCTGATATGTATGTCCACATTATGCCTCACATCTCCCTCTGGTTACAACTCCTTAGCTCAGCAGGCTACAACTCACAATACCCTGTAACTTTTATCTTAGTAAAGCACCGAGCTCCATTTCAGAGCTGACAGCTTTCTCTCAGCCTTCCTCTCCTCCCACAAACTCAGTAGGTCCCTGTGGAGCAGATGCTCCGAGCTTCTGTCAAGCCCTACCTGTGCAACATGGCAGGCACAGGGCAACAGGGCAGCAAAACAAATCCTCTGCTAAAAGCTTCTTTTAGTATCAAAGTTCTGAATCACCACATCTTCACAAGGAAGAAAACATGTAGGTCTGACAAGTCCAGTCTCAGACCTGAGACCTGGCATTGGGTCAGTATGTCAGGAGAAGACAAAAGTCTCTCCCTGGCTGTGCCCCCGCTCAAGCGCAGCAGGACCAGTTTGGCCCCTGGGATAGCCACTCTCCACTGCGGAGGCTGCACTCACTTTGCACAGGCATTCCCACAAACAAGTGTTGGCCTCTCTCTGGGAGCCAGGCCCTTCAGATGGGCAGAAACCACAAAACAACCAAGAAAGCCACCTTGATATCCTCAGACAAGGATTTTAAAAGATGGCATGCCAGCCACACAAGACCAACTGTCCTGCAAGGGCCTCGCTCCCAAGAGATTACAAGGCTGAGCGGGGCTCACACACAGAACAGTGTGTGCACATACACACAGGCACACACGTATGAATAGCATGTTTTTATAAGTGCAAAACGTTATGGTAAAGACATGCTCCCTTCAGATGAAAACAGGGACAAGCCCCTTCTCCCACTCACAAATACCAGAGGGAGCCCTGTGCCTGTATGACAGAAGCTGTTTCAAAGCTACAGGCTTTAGGGGGTTTTACTTACTTTGCTCTTTTTAGTCTCACAGCAAGCACTGAAACCCACTGAAAACAGCGATGCAAATGAAAAAAACCCTATTTCCCATATGAGGCATAAGTCTTAGACCCTTAGAAACTGCTCTTAAAAAAACCAGGAAAACCACAGGCATGCCACTCCTGCACCCCCCTGGCTCCTGGAGCTGTGGGGCCAGTGCAGAGCGGAGCCTCAGGCAGGGCCAGGTTTAGCCCGGAGCTCCGAGCCCCCAGCCAGGCAATCCAGGCTCCCTCGCTGCTCCCTCTGGTGAAATACAGCCTGCCTTGAAGGTCATTGTGAAAAGCCTTTGTGGAGCTGTGTTAATGACTAGTTTTCCCAACTCAATTGTTAAACTGCTCCACAACCCAAATAGTGTTTCATCTTGCCTGGAAAAATATTTCTTTGCCATTTTCTCAGCAAAACATAAGGAGTGAGAATACATTTCCATATAAAACACATAATTTGGCCTGAAACATGTTGTTTCACTTAATTTTGAATATAATGAAAATCTACTCAAAGCTTTTTAAAGGACTTAGTATTTTTTAAATTAACACTCTAAAGCTGGAAAGCATTTTATTGGGAAACTCTTCCACAAAGTAAGCAGCAAATATATACTTTGAAGTGCCTAATTATGCATTTTAGTCTCAGAATCAAATGTGGAATAATCACCTGCACCTCGAATAATAGATTCTCAAACATTTTCTTGTCTATATCCTACCTTTGTTATTCCATGAACATGAAAGACAAAGGATTTATTCAGAAGTTAGGAAGATGCACAGTGGGAGTTGGGAATACGACTTCCTGTCCAGTGTCTAATCCAGTGTCTCCCAAAGTGAGGCATGCACAGTGCAAAGGATGGGCAAGGTGATTCACTGGAGTGTGCAAAGGCTTTTTTTGTACCATTAATAAAAGAAAAATTATTTCTTAAATAGTATTTCAGTGTTAACTTATTCTTTTTCAATTTCTATTTTTGTCTATGTTTTGTAGCATGCATACTCATTAGTAGATCAGTACTAACAAGTACATAAAACTATAGAAGGGGTGTGCTCAAACTTATTTTTAACTAATAGGCGTGTGCAATCAAAACAAGTTTGGAGACCACTGATCTAAATGTGAAGTTAAATCAATAAATCTGATCTCATTATAATGATTGCCTTGAGCATTACATGGCTCTTCCAGAAAATAACAAGTGAGCAAAGACCTGGAGGTGACAGGATATGAAAATGGAAGAGCCATGGGCTGTTTGCTGTGCTCTTGAATCCCCCAACAGCAGAGCAACTCTGCCACAGTGGGCAGATGGGATCTACATCAGGAAATATAGAATCACTGTAGAAAATACTCTTCACAAAGTGCAGGAAATCACACTCTTTTGAACCCTTACGGGCATATTTTGCTGAGCAACAACTTGAAATGCTGTAATTTGACTTCTCTAAATGTCAAGAAATGGTAAGGGTGTTTTCCCCCCACTACCTTAATACATTGCTCCTGGAGTTCCTGAAGGTCTGAACTGAATGAGCATGGCTAAAGAATAACACTCACCTCAGAGTACAAATGTAAATCTATTGATAACTGCCTTGCTCTATAACTTCTATAATTGAATTATATTCCATTTTTACTCAGTTGTTTTGAAGACAAAAGAAATTCCATGCTTCGTAGTAAGTTTGCTTGAATAAGACCTGTGATTCTGACATTCTATTAAGACAATAAACTTTAACATTCACTGACTCCATAATGATTCTTTCGTTAAACCTGGAAGGTCAATAACGAGAGCACAGGCTTTTCTTCCTAGGAATGACAGTATGGTTGGCAAACAAAGGAAAACCAGAATTTTAATGTTTCTAATTTCAGGTTCTTCTCAAACACATCAGTCATGTCCAGCCACTTCCAGTTACACTACTGAGTGCAGTAGCTGTTTGTCACAGCACCTTTTAAATAAGGCAAAACATTTAATTGTTCTCCTTGAAAGCAGCATAAGGAAGTTCTGCTGGCTGGTACTATACTGTCAACTAGAGACCATCCTGTGAAATCATTTGGAACCTTAACTTCCCAGTGCTGTGGAGGATAAGATGATGATAAAAATAGATTATAAAACAAAGCCCTTCTCCTCTTGCCTTCTGTTTGTTTTAAACAGACATATTTTATATACACTGTTATTATACTAATTTTCTAAAAGGCAATTATAAACATCCTTTTAGAGAAAATCAATTTCTTGGACTCCTGTATGACTGCTGCTGACATGTGATGTGATTTGACTTTCTTTTTGTTGCATGGTATAATTTCTTCCACTAGACCCTTCAATAAATTTCTTGGAGATGCCTTTGAGGTCTAATTCATACCTTAATACCTTGATCATTAGCTCCTTTTCTATAAAAAAAAGTATAGTGGAAAGCATTATGAAATGTATTGGCAATCATTCAGTGCCCCATGCAGAAATTCAGGTGAGTAATCTGAATAGATAGCTTGAGTGCAAACCCCTGATTTATGTTTTCATTATGTAGAAATCAGCTTTTCAATTACTAAAAAGGCTTCCATCCATGTGTCCCAGGTCTGCTAAAGCGTGTATAAACCTAACACATGGCATTTTTGTGTGAAACCACACGAGGTAATGATTGACTTGATGGGACATTCTAGACTAATGGGCTATTACAGCAATCAATAACTTCAGCAATTATCAAGCTGCTATATTCGTTCTATACATAGGAGGGCTATAAACTCACAGAAACATGCTTTTGTCAACTAATCACTAAATATTAGAACCTACTGCTACCTCTAATTTGTACAGAAATAGTAACAACTGCTTCTAATATGACACATTGGGTTGCACATACACAGCTGGTGCAAAATCCCTGCTGTTCAAGGCTACAGAGGATTCAGCATCTCAGGTTTTTGTGAGGTCCATTTCTGTGTGTCCTGGCGCCAGCACACTGTGTTAGGTGGTCACTGGCCAGGGCACTGCAGAGCACAGCGAGGCCAGACCTCCTCAGCCAACACATGACACTCCCAGAAAAGCTCCCACAATCAAGGAGATCTAAGGGCAGTAGTTGTGGCCAGACCCTTCCCAAGAGAGAAAGACAAGAAGGCAAAACAACCCTTTCAACATTCAAAGACTGGCTGATAAGAATAAAGTCCTCCTATATTTCTCATCCAGAGCAGAACCTGCTTTACAGTAAATGCCTTAGAGGCTGAACAGCAGCATAGGCATCTAGAGATAACTTCCATTCTGATAAATTTGAGTTTCCACATGATGTTTAATTTGAATGTGGTATTGGCAGGCAGAGAGACTGCTTTTTCTTAGCACTAATGACCTCATACAGTTCTCAAAAACAAAAGTTATGGCCTCATGTCACACCCAGTTATATGCTTGAGTATGACCTAAAAAATATTGACCCTGAAAAGCTGATTGCTCAAGATCCCCTGGAAACTGGTAGGGAGCAGAAGGAATATCACAGCACCTCTGACAACCTAGGTTCAAGTAAAACTGCTTGGTCCTTCAAGACACAGTGTCTGTGTGTTAGTTTGAGATGGCAAAAGGCTGTTTCCCTTCCCTGCTCTCCTCTGGTGGTATGTAAATTACATGCAAGAATAACAGTCTGCATTAAGCTCCTGTGACTGACTCTTACAAGGCCATTTTATTTATAAAAAAGGGTGGTCCCCTAAGCCCACACCTTTGTCAGGAATTTATGAACTACCTTTAAGCACCATTGACAGCCTGATACATGGGTCACTTGCAAATCAGTTTTTCTTGCTGAATTATTACACTATTAACTCTACAGCTTTCTCAGCTTTACAAAGTGCACTTCTGCAGTGTGTGTGAAGGATGAATAGCCTCAATAAATTTCATTATACAAAGGAACAATGAGGATAGCATATTGCTGACTCTAGGATAATGAAAGCTACGCTGGATTTCAGATTGTTTTGATGTGATTAACATTGTGTTCTCATAGGTGAATGATTTTTAAGGTTTTCATTTTCTAGAAGCATGCATGAGAAGTGAATTCAGGAGATGAGGCAGGATTTTATGATCATTTATTACAGTATTATTGTTACAGGAGAGTTCCTGGGAGCCACCTGACAAAAGGTCTCACTATGCTTTATGCTTGTTAAGTGTGTAACAAGATGCAAGATCGCCCTGCCAGCCTGGCTGAAGTACATGGGGCAGGCAGGAGGAAGGGGCAGAACCCCATTTACTACACTGGGAACTGAGTCACCAACCCCATCTTTGCCAAACTTGAACCACTTGCCCGAGTGGCCACCAAATGTGGCAAGACCCAAAATGTCTCTCAATTCATGTTTCCTGCAGCAGTCTATTCTGGACCACATGCGCCAACCTCAGACCTACATATCATTAATGATGGCTCAACATCAGCTGTTTGAGAAACCACTGCTGTCACATTTTCTAGATACGGGTACAAGACTTCACACCAGCTATGCAAGTTGGCAAAGCACTGCTATCAAATAGAGCTTGAGTAAGTAAAGCCCTCAACTATGAGCCTTTCATTCCTTTAAGTACCTCTACCTCAGTTTACTTCTCATGGTGTTAAATGTTGCTCTCCCAGCAGTGTTAGCATTTTTTTTGTTAATACACTGTTGAAAATAAAAAACTACCACCAAAAATTGATGTTTCATTACAAGTCTCAGCAGAAACAATATTCAAGAAAAACATCATATCTGTAAGCCGTAGTCTGGCAATCATTTTAAACCAATCTCTTCAACTTCAGATCTGTTCACAAAGAGAATTCAGTCACAGAAACTGTTAAACAGACATGAGCTGCTCCTACTCTTTGACCAACACAACTGAGATCTTTTATTTTAATTACCTCTGTAATTGTCTCAGAACACATGCCCTCAGCAACATAGGAGGCAAAACTATCTAAACCAAGCCAGCTTTTTTTTTCTTACATGCTGAAAATTAAGAAATTGAGAATACAATACTTGGAAAACCTCAGGAACCACATAACAGTGTTCACACCGCAAAGTTACAAAGCGCAGAAAAACTACAGCCCCAAGGTGAAAAAAAAGAGACACAGAAGGCATTTTCTTGTAAACCTCCCATCTCAAGATCTGCCCTGTGACTAGCTGGCCATAATTATCATACAGGCATCTAAGCCAAATGAGAAAAAAGGGTATAACTACTTACAACAGATTTTAAGGATTATCCATAAAATAAAATACTCCGTACTCAAGCATCTGTCAGAAAAACAGTCCCTTTTCACTTATCCCTGCTAACAGCCAAATGAGCTGCACAAGCAGGAGAGCAAAGTTCAAAGTCAGTTTGTGGTGCTGCAGCTACACATTAGCTTGTTCTTTCCCTTTCAGTTGTATTCTCTGTTCATGCCCAGGAACTGTACACCAACAAGTTTTAAGGACAAACAAAAGTAATTTTAAGAGAAGAATGGGTGCCTTATCTCCATCCTTGGAGCTTATTGGCCTCAAAAAGCTTTCAGCACACCCCAATGACAAGCTGTGGTGGCTTTCAAAGTAGAGAATAGATCCCCACACATTCACATGAAAAATTACCATCCATCTCCTAAAGAAACTAAAGAGAACTGGACCTTGAATTTTCAGTGCTTACTCAAGCAGCTAACACACACATACAATGCTTTTACCTAAAGTACTGTCTCTAGAAAAGCACTAGAAAATTCACTAACTTTGCTTATCAACTTACTAAAATACTCCTTTGTTAGACTGAAAGACTATTAAGGATTATTCCTAAGGAAAAAAAGCAGACTCTTTTCTGTGAAAAACTTTTCTGTGAAACCTTTTCTTCAGCAAACTTATCATAGTTAATTGTACTGTATATATAGATGTAACATTCAGGTACCACGAAGTATCAATTACAGACTTTTTTTCTGGGAGAATAATTATCATAAAAGTTCCATTTATAACCGTCTAATTTACATGATAGTAATTAATTTTAATTACTCTGCCTATAAGGGTTCACTCAGAATTGTGTGGAGACAGTTTGACATCCATATCTCCCAAGCACATTGCCCTGTGGCAACTCTGTTTGGGACTTCCCTCTCTCCCATTCTGGCTCCTGGGGGAACATCTCTGGGACAGGACTCTGCAGCCCAACAAGTTCTATCAGCTGGGAGAGGGGAGTTCCATGTGCAGTGCTGTTGCTGGGCTCAGAGCACACGTGCACAATGTGTTCTCAGACATTATTTCACTCTGTATTTCGGACAGCAGTTAACACCAAAGGGAACACATCTCAGCAAGGGATTCTAGATGTTACTGCAATATGAATAAAGAATAATAATGATATTTATAAAAGCAATGAGGCTTTCAGATGAAATGCACTGCATCAATGCAACCTATTGTGAGAAATTAGCCTTTTCTATGGGAAAACTTGTAAACCCCCACTTAAGCAGTCTGAAAAATGATGCAGCTCCTGCAGATGGAATGCATCTTCCTTTATCACAAAAGCATCCTTTATTTGAAAACATTAACAACCAAGTGATAATTAGACTCTAACAACTATTTTTCATAACTAAGATTCTTAATCCATTTGGTATATGAATAGAAAATTAAATTACTTTTGGAATATTTATGATAATCCTTAAACCGTGCATAAATCACACAGAAATTATTAATTCTTAAGAAAACGTAAAATTACAAGGCACCAGCAAAATGCTTAGTACAATATGCAGGCAAATATTTTTAAACTACATTACCACAGCTGTACATGACACAAAACAACACAAGCGAATCAAAGTACAAAAGGAGGTCACGTTGTGTGGCACGCTTGTATTTTTGTGATGCAAAACAAAGTGGGTTCTCCAGGTTCCAGCCTCACCACACCCCCCTAAAAATCCTTTTGGGGGCTGATTGCATAAACAAGCCTGAAGTAATTTTTCTCTAGTCCTTCCTGAACTTCAGCAAAAGCATCTCATGGAGAAATTCAACCCACCTTCCATGCCCCAAACATTTCAAGCTCCATTTGCTGCAGAATGCTGATACCCACCATTACCTGACCTAATTGAATCATTACGTGCAGCTCAAACCAAGGTCCCCTGTGATCTCTAAACCTCCTCTAAACACCTTCATGAGAAGCAGCACCCACTGAGAGTGACTGGGATACAGACCTGACTACTAAAATGTAGGCCCAGGAGAGATTCCAATTTATTGTTTGGAATGAGTGTGAGTGGATTCTTAATGACTCTGCTATGAAAATACACAGGGATTACTGAAACAGAAGTAGCTAAGGTTTTTATCTGTGAATATTAATAATTTACATTCAAATACTTTACCTTTTGTTCTATTTTAGGTTGATTACTCATACAGTAATTTGAGCTACCTTGAATTTAATGCACAAGAGCAAACTTTCTTAGTTGAAACATTCAGATTGCATAACGTGGTGCTTTCTTGTTAGAATTTTAGGCTGCTAAATGAAACACTTTCAGACGAAAATAAAATAATGATCTTTCTCTATTTTCAATAAGAACTCCATTAATAAACACAAATTTTAAAAGGAATAAATTGTAACACACTAAATCACAGTATTATTTAAAATGTAAATCAAAACAAGTTGAGAAAAATATGAGAAAGAAATAGCAAGTTCATCTGCCAGTATTGTCAGGTATTACAGAATGACACAAAACCTGGAAAGTGTTGTCTTCAATAAAGATCCTAAAACTGCTTTACTTTAAAATAGTACACTTCATATGCATCATATATTCTAATCAGCCCTTTCAAAATACTTACACAGACTGAGAACATATAGAAGGTATTTTTAATAACATTTTACAGAAAGAAAAACTTTCTGGTTTTGATAGGTTTTTCACGAAATTGCATATTTGAGTTCAGTCAAAACCAAGTTCACAACAATGGATTTAAGTAACAAAGACCAATGGAATTAAGGCCCTTAAATCAGCTGTTTCACAGGCAGTCAACACTAGAATTTAGGTTGTGCATAATGTGCCCTTTTCAAAACCCACTAATATCACCTGAAAGTCTCCTGCTGACAAAGGAGGTCAAATCAGGCAGCAATCGTGTTACTTCACTCAGCGTTAGCAGCAAATGACAAAGCAGCCCAACTGAGACAAAGCCATAAGAAGATCTAATCAAAAAGCAGTGCTAGTATTTGCAGTGTCATTCATTGAAACAGATCCCATCCCTTCAGGAAGGGAACACACAGAGGGCTTCCATCAGCCAACCAGACTTCTCATGCTCAGGTTAAGGTTTGATTCAGGGCCAGCAAAAATGAACACGGTTTTTGCTTTTCCTCCCAAACAGTGGGAAACTGATGGGGTTGAGATTGACAGTGATCCAGCCTGGGGTACAAACTTACTACTCAAACCCTACACTTACTTCAACCCCACAGTGATGAAACACCACGCAGAACTGTTGGCCAGCCCCAGTCCCACCAGCTGGGCACCCCAGGGCACCCCCATCCAAACTGTGTGCCCTGCACAGGCCCTTCCCCCAGACCCTGGGAGACATTGCCATGGCTGGCACAAGGCAGAGCACGCCGAGAACAGCAAACAATGCCACAGTGCAAACCCTGTCAGCAATGACATCACGTCAAGAGCTGGTATGCCTGGGATTATTTGGTTGTTTTTTACACAGCAGTCCTAGCTCTGCATGTCTGTTGTTGATGCTGTAAAAATAGAGTAGAACCAGCACATAAACAGTGAGCCTCTGACAACTCAAAAACGTGAAAATATCTATATTGGAGACAAAATTAGTCTCTTGCTGTCAAACCAAAAAAGCACAGGTTTATCACTGCCGCCAGCTGTCCAAGTCATTTAGCATGCACACAAAGAGGATACCTAGACTCTGTGACTTCTATAAAAATAGAAGAAAGCAGTACTCACCTTTGCTCTGTTAGGGAAAAGAAAAAGACAGATGAGGGAGCAAATTATGGATAATATTTGAAAACCATTGGACTCCTTACACCAGCCAAAGAAACTTCCCTCAAGCTTTTCGTAAGCGCGATGGTGACACAAATGACAGCAATAACAACGGAGCGAAGCTTTAGTGATGTTTCTCAGAACTCTGTGCGGCCACACTGGCAATTAGCTATGCTGGAGGAAACACAAAGATATTTCAAAAACCTAGTAAGTGGGAGGACAGGTGTCATGATGGGCAGTTTAAGCAGTAGGGATCACATCTATACTAGATAAGAAATGACAGAAGGTCAGTCCTAGAAACAGGAAAGGAATTCTTTAAAGCAGAGAAGGTAAGTTTTGTTTAACATCAGATGGGAGAAAACAGACTCGGAAAGAACAAGCTTAGAAAATTGCTGAGAATACAAAACTAGAGACACTGTGATAAACAAGAGAGATACTGACTGCCTTGTTCCTGGTCACTGACAGAGCAAATGGAAATGATGAAGACGTAAATCTGATCCTAAAGTCTTTAACCATCCCTCATTTGCATTGAAAACCAAACTATCCCTCTAAAGGAGAAGTATTCAAACTCATTGAAGCTATACTTGGGAAGAGTTAAAACACAAATCTATGTACTGCTGGCCAGCACTGCGACATGTTGTGCTGCAGTCACCAACCTTCTCAGAATGCCCATGGACTGCAGAAGCAGAAACATAATGCCAGTCAGTTTCCTGAATGCCCCCCGAAAGGAGGTTGTGGCAAGGTGAGGGTCAGTTTCTTCTCCCAAGTAACAAGTGACAGGACAAGAAGAAATGGCCTCCAGTTGCACCAGGGGACACTTAAATTGGATATGGGGGAAAAGAAATCCTAGTGGAACAGGTAATCAACAGGCTGTCCAGGGAAGTGGCTGCATCACCATCCCTGGAGAACGCATGTAAAATGTTTGGGACACGGGTTAGCGGTGCACTTGGCAGTGGTAAGTTTACAGATGAACTCAGTCTTAAAGGTCTTTTCCAACCTAAATGATTCTATGATTTTAAGTCCAAGCTGTGCTGATTTTTATTTCCATTCAGCCTCAACATAAAGCTAAAGAACAAAGAGCTTCGTGCAGCACAACAGAAAGTATAACGTCCTGACACCTGACCGCAAAGCACCTTCAGCAAAGGCACAGAAAAGGTACAGGGTTTTTCCACAAGCATTATGTACCATGGATAAAACCAACACTAGGCGACTTGCAATTTTCATGAGTAGTTACTTAGATGCAGCAAGGCACACAGACCACCAATTATGTTGCTTTTCCTTCTTACTTTTCTAAAAAGTAAAATAAAATACTAAAAATGAAAACAAAAACCACCACCATATACCCAACTATAGAAATGGTACAAGGAAAAAGTTATTTAATTTTTCTAAAGGGTTGTGACCCCTCCAGGTTTCAGCTTGTTTATGATCTGTTCTTCTACCTTCATGAAAGTGAAGCCATGTGACTCAGCACCTTACATTTCTCTTCAACCTTCAGTTCCTCTAGTCTACTGGGACACAATTTACAGTTCTGCTAGATGAAAGTGGAGTTCAGAAGAAAAAGGATGGAGTTGTTAGCAAAAACTGCTAAGCTAATTTTTGCCTGCAGCAACATTCATAAATCTACTGCAGGCAAAGTCTTAACTCTTTCACCTGCAAAACTAAGGGAAGAAAACTATTTTCCAGTCCCATTGAAAACAAATGATTCGTGTTCACTTTTAAATTTCTTAGAAGTGCAGTTCATGAGAAAAAAAGACTTGGAACAGCAAATGAAATTTAGCAAAGGTCTTATATAAATACACATCTCTATACTTACACCTCACATAAAAATGCTTCGGCAAAATTAAAGAAAAGGAGCTGTTAAAATGTAAAGCAACTGTCAATCAAATTCTTTATTTCTCTACTACAGTGAATATGCTCTGTTTAAAAAAAGGTAAAATGCTAAGTGAGAAATAACTCACTAGAAATCTTGGTCTTTACTGATAGGCAGACAGCTTGTGGATTGTTTGACTTGGTCCTCTTCATCCCACACCAAACCATATCAAGGCGCAGCCTTTTTCCCCAATGCTGATTCACCTCTAAAATCTGTTGCCTTTTTTACTGTTCTTTTGGCTCAAAAGGCGTAAACAAGAACTGCCTTAAGCACACATTCTAAAATAGTTTCTGAGGTCTTTCAGTCTTGCCTTTTGAGAGACACCTGGATTTCATTCTTAGCTCAAGCAATTCAGTGGTGATGACACACAAGTGCCTGTCCAGAAGTACTGTCAGACAGGAAAATGTTGCTCTCAAAGAAGGCTGATAATTGTTTGATGGTGGACAAAGCCTGAACAAAGAATCCTGTGGCTTTGATAAGTAGTTGATATTCTGGGGGTGTTCTAGTTTAAGCATAATATTTTTATAACCCATATCTTCACCATATCTAAAATCCTAAGAAGGCAACCAGGCTGTTAGATGATGAGGATTTCATTGCAGAGGCTCTCTGAAAGGGAACCACTGTGTCCCTATTATGTCACTGTATGATACTGCAAACAGGCAGCTTCTACATGGCTGCTCCTCTCACCTTGGAGCAGTAAAGGCTGAGGAGTAAAGATCTTTAGGAGAATGGAAATTTCATGGAATTCTATGATTCTAATGGGAATTTGATGGCAGATTTTCAAGTTTGGATCTATTTTTAGTTATCCAGTCATCTGAAGGTGTTAGCAGTGAGAACCCAACCACCCCTAGGTTGTTTCCTCTGTTGTGTGACAGAAGAAGCCCAGGGAAGAGGAGGAAGAGGGCTGTTTCCCTCCACGGCATTATCATACTAACAGAAGCAGGTGTAAAGTTGCTATTTGGCTAAAGTCTTTATTTCTCCAAACATATGGGAAATCATTCAAGTTACGAAAAAGTGAACTTTTACATATTTTGCACTACCTTTCTACCATCTATTTCTTTATTCTTCCTGTGTTTTACAGATCACTAGTGTATTGGTTACTGTCATCAGTGTCAGTCTGCCTGCTCTAAACTGATTGTCTGTCAAAACCATGCAAGTGATCCAAAACAAGACCTTTCTCGATGGAACTATATTTTCCTCCAGCTCCCTCCCTCTGTGGCACTTCCTTCTGTATTCATCTGTACCACATCAGTTGCTAACACATATACTTCCAATAGGCTACAAAGAGCCCTCAATCTTTTCACTCATATAAATATAGGAGAACAATTATGAGCTTCATAATAGCACAGGATTTAGTTTATATCTAGACAAATTACAAGCCAATCTAAATGAAGACTGACATTTTAAGGTTAACTTCACTAGTTTTTTCTCAGTAGACCTTATCCTTCTGTGCCAACCTTTCTTCCTATACCCCCTCCTTGTCAAGTATGAAAAGCCCTTTGGTCAGACTCTGCCTTTTATCACTGAATTGTCCTTTACTATCATCTATTCAGAAACAGTCTCAATAGTTATAAATGGTCCCAGTCTTTGTTGTAACAACCTAAGATGTAATTTGGAGTTTGAATCTTGCATTTTCTTTTGTTTCCTCTAGAAAGGTGAAATGATTCTTTGAACCAGTTTTAAACAGAAAGACAAACTCTTTTTTTGTGACCCACTGAGGCAGCATGGGATGTAAAAACTGATCTCAATTCTCCTCCTACGTTATTTTCTTCAAAGTGAGAAGCACTTCATAAAATCCTGCTTGTGTGGGTTTTCTGAAGGAACAGAAGTGTGTTGTGTAGTCAGTGGTAAATGGGATACTGATGTTGTGCAGAGCCTGAGGCAGCAGCACAGGCAGCAGCTCACTTGCCAAAGCCCTGCTGCAGTGACACGATGGAGCAGTGTCTGCACAACCATGCTGGGCACAGACCTGGGTGCCCACACACCAATTCTGCAAAGTGCTATCCCCCTCAGTCAGCCATTGCCCACCTGTCATTGAACTGCCTTTGGTTTGTCCATGCACTCAAAGTGAGGGAACTGAGCTGCTTTGTCAGGGAAGAAAAAATTGACTGCTTTTCCTGGTTGGCAAACACAAAATCCCTGAAAGACTTACACCTATTGTTTGGAGAGCAGGAACAAAATACATCTTATCGGTGTTTCCAGATTGAGTGGTTTGTAAGATTTTGATCTCTAGCTTAGTTTTAATTAATTTCTTTGTCCAACTCAAAGCTACCCAGGTAGTACAACTTTCAGGTTGGTTGGTTAGAAGTGACTGAGTAATTACTGAATATATAAAGATTTTGATCAGTTCCATTTCCAATTACATTTTCATCTTCTAACTATAAGTGAGGAGTGTGCAAACAAATTGTGAGTCTATAGCCAGCTCTGATACCTGTAGGCCAGAAGGATTGTAATAAGAAACTGACCTACTTACACTAATCTCAAAGCAAAGATCCTTATTAACCTCCGTGGGCTTTCATCAGCCCTTAAAACAATTGTATTTAGACTAAATGTGCAATGCTTTAGCTTTTATTCCAATCTAAATCACACTTTCCATAAACTATATATATTTTGTGTTCAAGGCTGAACCATAGGACAGTTTTACTGGAAAATCTAAAGCAGCCTTAGCTGGCTGAATCTTTGAAACCACTCTTTTCTGTGGCTGCAGTAACTATTACCCAGTGAAGAAATGTCATTCAAGTCAATTTCTATCTAGGTACTAAGTTCAGGATTCTGCACAAATACCTTTTCGGCATTTCTCCTCTTTCACTGAAATAAATTTGTACTGACACCTAAGAAAAGCCTACCATCTGCTGGGAGCTGTTGAACCCTTATTATTCCTTACCTGAGATGAGCAGGCATTTAAAGTTCATTTCTCCCTGAATGTTCTTGAGGTTCCTTTGGTCAAAGAACAAAGCAAAGCCCATGTCAGTGAGAAGGTCAAGAGTTGTCAAGTGAATACTCTTAATATTAGCAGAATAATTGGGCCTAGAATATAATAAAAGGTCTGGCACAGACAAAAAGAAAAAAAAAAAAAGGAAAAGCCAAGAAAATTTCACTTTACTAACTTTTCTTTACCACCTGTGGAAATAGGTCTCAAAGGTGTCAAAAAATAAAGAAATTAAGTAACTGAATACACCAAAATCTCAGATTTTTCAGCCTTTCAACTTAAAGCTACCAGTTGTGGGGAAACAAACTTGGGCCTTTTTTCTCTTGATAAACCCAAATGCACCCAAGAGGGATTTTTCTCTGAAAATCTCTTCCTGGAAGAAAGTGTGCATAGCTCCTGCCTTAGCAACTCATCACAAAGATGTGCCCTCTATTAGCCTCCATTTCCTCATTTTGAATATCCTCAGTTCCCATCAATAATACAGTTCCATCTGCTTCCAGTTGCACTGCCTTTATTTAGGAGGATGGCATTGCTATTCTTACACAATCTGTATCCTAAGGAAATGTAATTTGTCATCATGGAAAACCACAAAACGCAAAGTCAACCCTGTATCACAAACACCTCCCAAACTCCAGCGAGTGACGCAGCCTGTGCATAAGTGACTCAGCCACAGCCCGCTGCACAGGCTCCATTGGTTCACACAGACACAGCAAAGCAGCTCGTGCTCAGTGGGAAGCAATAAACCTCAAGGTGAAGCACTCCCAAGGCACAGGGGAGGGCCACAGAAATCTCTCCTCAGTTATATTTACAAAACAATAAGACACGGAACCTTTCTTATGGGCTGCATGAAATACCATATGAGCACATTATTGTGAAGGGTTTGGTCCCTTCTGCATTCCATGGTGAAAGTTAAAGTGGAGAGCATGCTTTAGGAAGTTTAATAACATTTTGAGTTGCCAAGACCAGTTCCCTTAAAAATTAAGGACTCTGACCAACCTCAAAAATGCATGAGCAACTCTTCCCATTTAAACAACCCGAATCAATCTTGCAGTAGTTAAGATCTTTTCCACATTCTATTAATGCAGGTAATATTTCCTAATTACTCTTGCTGATCTGAATAATTAGGACTTCATTCTTTTTATGAAAAGTGTGAGCAAAGAGAGTTAATGCCAATTAACCCACCCTTGAAGTGCCCTATTATCAAAGCACATGTTTTCAATACATTTTGAGAAGCAGCCACGACTTCATACAGTTATTGACCAGATTCCTTGAAAAGGCTCAATTCAGCAAGAGGGAGGCTCAGACAGCATTAGCTGGCAGCAGTCACTGAATGCTGTTCTGAACTGTATTTGCTTCTCTTATCTGTTAGGCAGTCCCAGAGGTTTGCCATCCTCTCCAGGACTTTCTATTTAACACACAGGTGAAAAGAATCCACTTTTCTCCTGAATGTAAATGGTTCATGAGGTGCAGGTCCCCACCACATTACAGCAATGCAGATTAGGTAGCACTTTCTATTGCAGCAGAACTGGGCAAGAACAGCAGTTATTAGATACATGGCAGTTCCCCAGACAGCACATCTGCCACTGATAATCAGATGAGAATTTGTCCCAGCTCACCAGGATTTGGCATCCCATACTCAAAAAATGTGGTAGTAGATACTGTGCAAAAGCCTAGCCTTTCATTTTTCATGAAAATAGCTTATAATTTTCATTTTGATTATGCAAATTACATCTCAACCAGAAGTGAGAAAGCACGTGGCTCTCACAGCCCACACTGATCTCACTACAGCCAGCAGACATGAGCCTGTGACTGGGCTCTGTGCAAGTGAAGGGGTCCACCTTTCATCCCAATGAAGTATCTGAGAGGAGACCTACATGAGAGCAGAGGATATGAAAGGCTATAAAAGAGGCCCTATTGATTTCCGGAAGTTTTATTTTTCTGTGATAGTGATGATATTATTCAAGAAGTTATATTTTTCACTGAAACGCCAGCCTTTAACAACCTCTCTCATATACACATATCACTAGAAATCCCCAGGAGCACTGCAACTAGAGGTCAGGATTCTGTTCTTCACACTAAGACAAAGTGCTCTGTGCACATCTACCAGTCCCTGCCCAGGAACTGTCCAAGGTACAGCTCCAAGAGGAGCAACATGGGAGCAGAGCCAGCTTGAGTTCCCCAGGGGACACGCACTCAGGTCTCACTGGAATACCACACCGCCTGAGTCTCATCCTGCCCACTCACACTGCTGTTCATACCCCCAGTGTTTGTTATGAACACTGAAATTCAGCTGTTTGGGATGGAAAAGCAATCTTGAGTTATTTTCAAGATAGTAAAAATCAGACTGAAGTGAGTATGTAGATTTTTTTATTAGAAAATATTTGCAAAATAGTGCAGAAAACTCTTTAAGATTTAAATTATTCTTTATACTGGCAAGACAATGATCTGTCCTCTCCCCCTCCGTTCCAATACATTTTCTGGATCAATCTTGTTACTTTTGACAAAAGATTATTAATGACACAGACAAGCAGAAGCTACTTAAACTTTGGCCTTATACAGTATCACTCTGTGGAAATCAAACTCTGTGTGGAAGACTGGGAGTAAGGCTCTCTGTGTCACTCCATTTCTACTATGATGTTGAAGCAAGGATCATCTGGATGAGAGAATGCAGAGAGAGCCCAGAATAAAAGTACTGGTACCTGAAAGTACTGGTCTATACAGAAAGCCAAATTCAGAATTAGTAATCTTAGGCAGAAAATCTGTTGTATATGTCTGTTTTTTCTGCTTCCTTCCAACACAAACAAATACATGATTTATTTAGTCACAAATACCAGGTTGTGATTATTGCTTACTCCACAAACACATTTCATTAACTCCTGAAAATCATTAACTCATGATTGCAGTAGTAAGTTTTCTGTCCTAGCCTGTAACAACACATAATGCTTATTAAAATTATTTCAGATATTTCATTAACTACACAGCAACAATATCCCATAAGGAAAACTTACTGAAACAAAAGGGAATGACTTTTCACATGCTGAACTTAAAATAATCAACCCCTTGTCTTTGCCTTCCATTTTGAATTTTCTTACCTTTTTATCTCTTCTAAAAAATTACTTCTGATCAACCTGGTGCTCTCAAAATGTTTCCAAAGAAACATGATAAACATTCATGCCATTCTAGAGTCCCCAGTGCAGGATTCTGGCTAGAGATGACACTGCCAGGTGCTGACAGTGCTCTGCCAGGTCCTACAGTTGTTTCTAGACCTGCTCTGGATCATGTGCCATGTGTTGCCTTACACTGATTCCTCAGTTTTGATATGCTGCCTAATTGCTCAATTCAGCATTCATTTTCTAGCAGATTCTGCCCTTTGCCAGGCTGCAATGTGTTTTTCCATCATTCTGCTTCACTGGTAGGACTGGTTGAACAAACAACAATCTATAACTCACTCACATTTCTACATCTAAAATGCCCAGTCTGGTCCACATAAAGATACAAAGATCCTAATAATACTAATTATTTGTAATTGTCTATATATGATAAATACTCTTGAATATCTTCTCTTGGGCACTTCTTTCAGAAGGCACTTAATTACTGTTCTTTAATGATTGCCAGTGTTCCTATCCAAATATGCAACAATGGACATTAGAAGCTTGAAGGGCCCATTGATTTCAAGTGGAAATACACAGCTCTATGGAGAACAAGTTAGAGCCCTTATTCCTGAAATGACATAACTTAGAAATAGCGGCAGGTAAATACAGAAAAGGAGTTCCCCTGTGCAGAGTAATCTTCTCCAGCTGGTATGCTGAGAGTGAGCAGCTCCAGAATGAGTCTCAGGAAAAGTAATCTTTTATTTTCCTAAGGCTGAGCTATGATGCTGCAGATAGAAGTAAGCTACTGTTCAGATTACAAACTTACCATTCCTGCCCCTATATTCCAGATGCCTTCCAAAAGAAAATGGAGATATGTGAGGTTTGTGCAAATGGAGAAAGCCACACCAGAAGTGCCCACATACGAAGGCCAACAGAGGCACTAGGACTGCAGGGAGCCGTGCTGAGTTCCCTTCCCAGTTAGTTTTCTGTGAGCCTATAAATAACTTGTGCCACAGTTTTACTAATGATCTCAGCCTTGAACCAAGCCTAAATCCATATTTCTTGGGATCTCTAAGAGAAATGGCCCTGAATCAAAGTGTGTGTATTTGACCATTTAGTACCGGTAATCAGGCAGAAAATTGTGAGAGATAAAGCAAGTACAAACTGATGTATCTCAATTAACCTTGAGAATAATCTGTCTCAATGAGTTTGCATATATTTAACCCTTCTCTTTGTATAATGAAATGCATGTAACTTTTTCCTACATAGTTTAAAGACAGGAGGAATTTTTACCCAGTCAGTTGGCTACCAGACATCACCATGGACACCTTCCTGCATTAAATGCTATTTATTGAGCTAAAAGAACTACATTCACTCATAGAACACTCATTTGTTATCCTGAGTGTCAGAAAACCCAGTTCATTCACTTTACCACTGTTTCCTCCATTTTTCTTGTCCAGCAATGCTGAGGGAACTGGCTGGGATCATTGCAAGGCCAGTCTCTGTTACCTTTGAGAAAGGTCACAGTCAGCAGGGAAGACCGGAAGAAAAGTAAATGCCACTCCTTCCCTGAAGGGTAAGGAGGAAGACCCAGGAACTACAGGCTGGCCAGCCTCACTTCACTCCCTGGCAGGTGGTGCAGTAAATAATCCTGGAAGCCATTTCCAAACACAGGGAAGACAAGAAGGCAGCTGTTAGCATGGATTTACAAAGGGGAAGTTATGTTTGAACAGAGAGATGACCTTCTGGATGTGCAGAGTGGCTCTGTGGGTGAGGGGAAAGCAGGAGATATTGGTAAGGAGATATTCAGCACTGTGTGCCATGACATCCTTCACTGACCAACGAGTGAAGCTCAGACCAGGCAAGTGAGAACTGTGGTGGCCTGGGTGAAGTGTCAAGCTCAAAGGGCTGTGATCAGGGACACATAGTCCAGCTGGACACAAGTGACCAGCAGAGCACCCCAGGGGGTGATACTGGGACCAACAGAGTGGATGATGGGACAGCAGTTCTGCAAGCCTGCATAGGCTACAAGGGGGAAAAGACAGATGGACCAGATGGCTGTGCTGCCCTTCAGAAGGACCTTGACAGGGTGGAGAAATGGGCTGATGGAAACATTGTGAAGGTCAACCAAGTTCGCCGTACCTGAGAAGGAATAACCATCAGTACAGGCCAGGGGCTCAGGTGGCTGGAAAGCAGCTTTGTGAAAACATGGGCATAGCAGAAACAGCCCACAGAAGTGCCACAAATATGAGTAAGGGTTTGGAATATTGACCATAAGAAGAGAGGCAAAGAGAGCTGAGATTGTTCAGTCCTGAGAAGAGAAGGCTCCAGGGGGACCTTATTGACACCTGAGGAGGGAGAAAGAGGAGAGACAGAGCTTCTTCTCAGGGAATAGGATAAGAGGCAATTTTCATTTAAAACATAGAGAAAACCTGTTTTACTGTGAAAGTGTTGACTGAACACTAAAATAGGTGCCCAGAGACAGTTGCAGGGACCTTTCCTTTGAGATAGCCAAAACCTGAATAGACATGCTCTAGCTGACCCTGGCTGAGCAGGGGGCTAGAGTAGATCTCCAGAGGTCCCTTCCAGCCCCAACGATTCTATGAAAAACAAGGCAATAGGATAAGCTCATTCAGCTTTGTCCACTCAGAGAATGGGAGGTAAAGGAGACAGACCTGAACACACCAACAGGAAAGGGGATTTACAAAATAACATTTGTTCTGGCTGACACATCAAGCCTGGCAGAGCTGCACTGCAGCCTGGCAGTGCAAGCACCAGCCAAACCTTCTTCTCCTTCTGGCTGTTCTGTCAAAAGCAAAAAAGTTTCCAGCTAACCGAAAATACATCAGTGAACCAAAGTATTTTCCCTTCCAATCACAGAAGGCTTCTGCACAATCCAAGAGGTGCCAAATGAGTATTTTATCTTTATCAAAGGTCTCCATTAGCTTTCAGTGAAATGCCCAAATGAACAAGAAGTTTCAAAACACTTATTCTCAGGGGCAACCTAAACCATAGGGGAAAAAAAAGCCTCTGGCATGAAACTTCCAGTGTGTTTTCATGATCAACTCACCAGTATTCCAAGTCTGATATTAGGTGTGAACTTTAGTGCCATTCAGGGGAGTGAACATACTGATTCTTCAGCTGTTCCTTAATTCTTTGTTCATTTCAAATAAGCACACAGTGCTGCCAGAGGTCAGCTCCAGAGGAGCAAGTGGACTGATCACTCTCATAAAGCTCTACCAAAAGCACAGTCTGCAGCCCTGCACATGGGTTGCAGACAGGGAAAAGTTCAAAGCAGGATTTTCAAGTTCCTTATCAAATATTAAAACTGTCTAAAATCAAAAGTCTAATTACAGGATAGAAAATTCAATATTCAAATGACTCTGCACTATTACACAAAGAGAATTACAGAGGTTAAAAAACATTTTGTCATTTTAATCTGAATGTGAAGAAGTTGGGGTTTTTTTTTCTGTCTTACAGATTAGCTGAAAGCCTGCCAGGAAGGTTAGGAAAGAACAGCAAAGAGTTGCAGAGAGCAAAGAAACTGAAAAAATAGTTGAAATATGTCAAAATTTTTTTCTTATGATTTCTATTGAGTTAACAACTTCTTCTGTTGTTTGATAGGTTTTGTTTCAATATTTTTCTTTTTTTTTTTATAATTTGCTGCTTATAAAAGACTAACCCCTTTCTTTATGTGATATCAAAATTCTCAAATCTCCAGATTTAGATTTCCTCATTTTGCTTAAAAATTTATGGAGCAGTAGAAGCCTGCAATTACTGTGAATTTTCCAACCTGGAACAAGGAATTTGTGAGCCTAGGTGGTCACAGTGACAGGCTTCGAATAAGAAAGCAACTCTGTTTTCAGAAGAATCCATACATGTGTGGCATGTCATTGTATAACTATTCTGACAGATTTTTCTGAATTGACATGTCATTTGGGACCATCCCTCAAGGAGATCTATGCTCCTAAATACTGACAGGCAGATTTTTACATCCCACTTCTTTCCACAAAAATTAGTTTGGATGAAATGGCAACCTTTAATGAAACAGACATCTTTTGAAAAGTCACCGTAGGAGTCAGCTAAATTTACAGCTAGCCTTAACTTCATCTTGACATTGTTAGCATGTCATTAAAATGGGGAGAGCTACCTACATATGGAGATTAATTCCAAGGTGAAAGCAAATTACAGAATTGACTAAGCATATGACAATAGGCAATACCTTGGGATAAATGTCAGGATGCATTTGGAGACAACAAGTGGGCACAACCATCTGTGATGGTTGACTGTGGTGGGGGAACACATCCAATAGATAATCGTGGAGAGCACTCGCGAGCCCGGCGGAGGTGAGCAGCACTGCATACCAAAGGCTGCTGGAGGAGGTACAGCACGGCCTCACACCATATGTCTGCTCCAGAAAGGACACTGAAGTGCTGTTTCACTGGCTGCTTTATGTCCTACTCACTCCTAGTTACTCCTGACTCTTTAGAGGAAAGAGGCACTGCTTGTTCACAGATGCTCAATACCCATACACGGTCAGTGCTGTGTTTTTGGTGCCATGGACAGGCACAGCCTCAGCAGCACAGCCCAGAAGGTACACAAATGACAGGGCATTTTAGAGAGCACAGCGCACCCACGTGGCCGAGATGGACATACCCTGGGCAATAAGCACTTAAATGACTCATGCTACAATATTTGGAAACTCTGTACTACTTTGAGCTGCTGCAGTTCAGGCTCACCATGAAAACTTGCACATCTCCCTAGTGACACAACAGAACACCTCCAAACCCCAGAACACAAGGTGACCTAGTGCTGGGGCATGCACAGCTCTGCACACTTGTCTAATATCACATGGAACAAAAGCCAAGATAGACCTAACAAATTCACCTGGTCTTCAGGTAATATGGTAAACATGTTAAGCTAACATAGTTTAGTTCTTTATGTTTCCAGTTCCTAGAATATAGAAATTACATTCACTAGTTCTGCTGAAGGTGTATTTAATTCTAGCAGATTACAGGAGGTTGCAGACCATGCACTAGTAAGTCAATTGCTTTCACATCTGAGAGAAGCAAAGAACACGGCCACTGCTGGTGGGTCACCAGGACCCACCACACCTAACTCTGGACTGTGGGGACTGACCTGAATCCTGCACCTGCAGCATGGAACACGCACAGTTCCAGATAAACTGCTCATGGATAACTCAGTGTTAAGTGCACTAACTACAGGTACAGAGGACATCACCACGTGAACACACAGACACACAGTGCTGTCCTGGGCAAATCTTGACAAGGGAGGTTTCCTGCTTTTCTGTAGTACAACCTGAAATCAGTCATGCAATTTCACAGCTGCAAGATCTGTTCTGCTTAGAATATACCTCTGTTGTCACTCCTGAGTACTGTGAGAGGGTCAGAAGCCTTACACACAGTGCAATGCTGTGCTAGAGCTGCAGAGATGCTCCCCTGCAAATAAAATGATACACACCTCATCCTGTTCTGGGGGTCTGTCTTTGTCACTCTGCCTACTCTTCCACTCCCCTTGTTCTCTCTGGCCCACACAATTACAGACAAGTGTAAAGCAAGACAAGTTACTGTTACACACTCAGCACTGCCTGTGAGCTTCAGCACACCCCAGCAGAGCAGTGCTGTGATTCTAAGGGTTCTCTTCCTTTAGAAGGAACAATGATTTTACTGCAGGAAAGCTCCCTATACTTTTTTCAAATTTAGGATTTGCACTAAAAAATGTAAATAGCCATCAGCTGTTTATTAGGTAATAAATATTAGAAGTGTAGGAAACAAAATAAAAACCCCAAGACAAATCAGATTTTGGCAGTTGTTTAACCTACAGAAAATATTTCAGTAGAGAAGACTCATCGCCCACCCAGTGAGGCACAGATGAATCCTTCCTTTTTGAATAGCTTGACAAAAGTTGAATATAAAGCTCATTATTTACATCAGCAGGTCTGTTGCCTTATGCTTCATTAAATTTGAAAACTGAATTGCCCAGTAAAAAAGATCACTAAAAAACCTTCCAGTAGATTAATAATGCTAAAAAACTTTGTTAATTTTCCAGTACTACTAAAGAAAAAAATATAAATCAGGTTCAAACTAGAAATGGCACACACAAATCCTGACACACAAAGGGGAGAGAGTTAAAAATGTAGGTCTGCAGAATTCAAACATGATATCAAAAGATTAATTTTGCTACTCTTAACAAAGATGATATGGTTAGACAAGTTTTAGAAGTTCCCAAGCCAAGACAGGTGCCTTGAAATCCAAAAGCTATCAATCCTGGGCTGTAGTTTCCGTGAACTGCAGGAGACACAATACAGTTTATACTCCTACTCACTGTCACGCTTCTGCAACACCATGAAAAGAACAAACAAAAAAAATCTACTCGCCCTCAACAAGCCATACAATAAAATTGAGCTCAAGTTCCATAGAGGACTTCAAACATTATGTTGAGCTTGACCATACTCAAAACCAAAAAGCCGTCACACTGAGCCATCCTCAGTAGATATGCCATGAGTCTTATGGAGTTGGCAGCATCCATGAAACACAAGGTATTCTTCTATTATGCAAGTAAAACTAAATATAACACATACTTTACATGTAAAAAAATTTGAGCCAGGAGATATAGATTTGAAATACAGATATGACAAACACTGCTCATATTCTAAAAACACACCTTTTTATTACTTGGAGATTCCCTTACCTCCAATGGCACACACGCCATGCTTATGCAACAAACCAGAACCCAAACACTGCCAATCTTGCCTCTGCTTTGATCAAGCAACTGATCTGATCAAGACAGGGACCAGACTTACACAGAACAAAGGGGCTGTTCAGGTTTCAGGAATTAGTTTCATGCTCACCAGGTGCAGATTCAAGTATTTTTTTCCGGAATGGAAAAAAAAGAATGGTTTTCCCAGGGCAAGCAGCGATGACATTTTGACTAACAGAACTTGGACATCCCAAATGAGAGATGACTGAGATAACTTGGGCCTGACCAAATCAGAACAGTGGCTTGAGACCTCAGAGGTCATAAGAAGTGATCTTAGAATGCAGCAACCTCAAGATTTCCCATGTAATTGTTTCATTCGGTTTCCAGTGGCCTGGTACTGGCTTTATTCCAAAAATGCCCAGTTGGAAGTAGATAGGCAGAAGTGCCTTTAAGCCAGCAAAAATAGCCCGATGGGCTGGGAGACACTGACATCTGTCTTCTTTCCCCAGATGAGAACAGTTTGTTGAAAAGACACTCCTGCACATTCACAAACTCCTCTTCTCTAGCCAATTTCTCTGCCCCCTGAAAATCGTAATTTAAACAAAAGAAAATTTTACTGGGATTTTTATTGTCTCCGTTCCCATTATCATCAGCTTTATTAGGTTTTCTAGAATACCATTTATTGCCACTGGTGAGAAGGTAACAGAGCTGACATTACTGCGCATTTTATAGTTCTCTTTTGGGAGAACACAAGCCTTCAAACAAAATTATTACAAGTATTTATGCAGAGAATTGATATTTTGGGTGGGGCATTTTTATCATGGTAACAGTTATAAGCCTTGGAAAATTAAATTTGTATAGAAAACTATTTTATACTTTTAAAAAAAACCCTGTTGTTGCAACTGTATATCACTGTTCATCACAAACTCATGAAAGTCACTGTCTCCGATTATGGCATTATTTCTATGAATAACACTATTTAGATGATGTACTGAGATCTATCTTTAAAGCCATTTCTAAGTTACTATTTTTGAACACTGATCTAAGAGTTTCAATAACAAGCTTTGAGATTGGTATAAACAAATCAGAGCAAATACGTGGTAGAGCAACTATGAAACCAAAATCTGTAGCCTCTTGAAACTCAAGTGAATTATATGACCTTTTTTGCCACAGAAGACTGAAAACACACTGGATCCAGAATGCTTTTTTAATGTTTTAAATCTCTTTTTAGGTGGTTTTCTAAAATTTTTAATTTTTTTTTTTTTGTATTCTCTAAAATGAAATCAAGTCAAAAAATAATAGTTGTACTTAGTAGCTTTGCTTTATAAAAGGGCTATAAGTCAAGGACTGAAGTTCATTACAAATTTAAAGCCAAGGTGCAATTGTGATACTTTTATTTAAGTATTTCATAGTGAATTCATATTCACTATAATACAGTGAAATTATACAGCCAACTACAGCTCTGGTGTGTTGGTACCTGGGGCCCCTTCCTCCCTCCAGCCCCAGTTCAGGAAGGACAGTCCCCTCATTCAAAGGCAAGACTTGCTTCGAGGCTACAACTCTTGAAAGCAACACTCCTGCTGGGTTTTTACTTCCTTTGTTTCACTCTCTATTCCCCCAGGCCTCTCCATCCTTTCCCTGACAGCCAAAGTAGGCAATCAGAACAATCTTAATTCAATGTAGGTAAAACACTTCCTGCCCTACCAGTCTCTCCTTTCAAGCACAAACATTTAATATACTTTGGCTATATGGAAGGTAATTCCAATTCAATACAATAATCTGTGCAGAGATCTCCAGTGCTAAGTACCTCGGGGTTCCAAAAGGGCCTGGCTGTGGCTCTCTGGTCAGACTGGCTGACCTCCAGCCACCTCAATTAGATGTAAAAGCAAAGTAAGAGTAGTGCTGTACTCAGGGAAAATACTGCAAGAAAATAGAGCCAAAGAGTTGTTTCAGGAAACCTGGAAGAATTGAAAAGGCCAAGTACAGTTTACACCAGTCAAAAGCCAATGCTGAGCAACCTAATTTTTCCAAATATGTTTTTTTGGATACTGTCTGTAGCACTAAAATCCTTTTCAAATGTCTTTATACAAAGACCAAACTAATCAGCAACACACAGGTAACTCAGATGCGGTAACTTATTGGCCAGCCTTATTGCAAATGCAAACGCTTGACACAAATCCATGACACCTGCAAAGAGCTCCAACCATTATCTGGAGGGATTGCTGTATGCTTTGCACAGCCTGTCAGTTACTGAGATAATACACTTAGATTTCCCCTCTAAATCGGTATTGGGGCAGTTGGAGTCCTTCCTATTACATGTGACAATCCCCAAACACATCTGCTCATGAATGAAACGCCATTGAGGATCTGACATATGTTAAAGGCTCAAAGAGCAATGTAAACTGTAAGGACATTGTAGCTGATAGTACATTCAGGGCAGACAGTCAATGCAAAGACTGTCAAGTGTCACACTGTCAGAGTTAGTCACAGAAGAACACTCACAAAACAATTCTTGGAAAGAGATTTTGGCAAGTGCTGTGAACTTCTCACATCGCCACCATGCTCCTGTGATATTCTTTGTGTTATATTAGCTACAGCATTTTCAAAGCCCACCCATGAGGAAGCTTTCAAATACATGATGCCTAAGGAGGCAAGTTGGATGATTCTTAAAATCACAGAACCAACTCCAGTTTTCTCCAAAGGAGCCATGAGGAAACCAGGGGACAGCACATAAACTACATAGCCAGCTGTAGGCCAGGCAACGCTAAGTCTACTGTCTCATACCCTCAACGAGATGAGGCAAATGGGGCATGGGGTGGGGAACATCAATAGCTAATTTTTCCTGTGTTTTAAGTACACTTGAAAACTAGAAATAAGGCTTTGATCTTCCTACAAGCACAGTGGAAGCGTATAGACAAAAAGGGCCCATCAAGCTGATGTGAAAGCCTCACTCCACTGACAACACAGCATCCTTCTGAAGTCTCCATGCTCTGAATCACTTCAGTTTGTGCTGAAGAGCTCTCCTGCATCAGGTGTGGAGGTTTGAGTGCTAGTAATTCTCATATACTAATTTATGACCAATTCTTTCACAGAAACCCCTCAGGCTACATCTGCCTATGGCATTGCATGAGCCTCACAAGCTCAACAATCCCAGCACCCAGCTGTCTTACTCTAAAGAATAATCCAATACTTAGGATGTAAGAGTTTCTAATTATGGAAAATGACTGGGCTACTCAGCTCAAGGGGTTTGCTTTTTTTTTTTTTTTCTTTTACAGCTGACCCAAGTAAAAAAGGTATTCTGAGACACAAAGTGGTGGCACAGTGCCTGTTGCAGGGGACCATGGAAAGCAAACTGCAGAATTGATCTCCATCCAAGATCCACCCAATCCATCGTGGTCCACAATGCACAAGTAATGCTGGTACAGCCCTACAAATCTGAAGTGGTATACACAGTGCCCAGACATTTGTGTGCTGTCTGCTGGACCAGTGAATAGAGCCTTCTGTTGTGTAATACTTCCTATACATATTATATGTATACATCTAATATATACATAGTAGGAAAACACTGTTGAGCTTTTCTTAATTTTAAATTTCACGTACGCTTCATTTTCAAGAAATGCAGGGAGGATGAGATGGTACCGAAGGGGAGAACAGCTCAAGGACTGCAGTATTCATTGATGTTTCTACTCCCAAAAAAATAAACAGGTGCTTAATTTCTTACCCCTAACCTCAATACAAGTAAATAACACAACATACCATTTGAAATGTATTTTTAAAATGTATTTGGAGACACAGAAATGCCCCACCTATTTACAACACAGAATCAATCCACCTCATGATATAACCCATTTGATCTGGTGAACCAGTTCTGTACCAGAAAAGCTCTCACATTTTGATTTGCTAACATGTATGGATTTTCACTATCAAGATTGCTCTTAGTCAACAAAGAAGTAATTACTTGAATGATTATGCTACTAATTGCTCAGCTACTCAATAGCAAAGGAAGTAATTACTAAAGTAATTCAACCATCACCAAAGGAGTGATGGACATACATAGATTGGAAATACAAAATATAATTTGTAAAAATGATATGCTTAATTAAAGAATGAATATTTAGGATGTGTTTCTAATTCCATGCTATTTAGTTCCATCTAGAACAACTGCTCTCAAAAGCGCAGTGCTAACTTCAGCAAAAAGGAAAATGCAATGGGCACAGCTTCGCGGTGATATTTGTTCTCACTGCAGGAAGTACTAACAACTGCAACCAAAATGAATTCTATCGATGGAAATTCAGACAGATAAAGCACACTACTGAGGCACTCTGCAGATCAGTCTATATCATTCAACCTAAAAAGATACAAATGGCCAAGAAAAAAAACATATCTCCAGGTTACAAAAACAAAAAATATCCCTCACAAATTAAAAAAAACCCTACCTTTTTCCTAGGTGTGATCAGTTGGATTTCTTTTCTCTCACTGAATCCAAAGGAGCCTGAAACAAAGAATGAAAAACAGAATTCAAAAATAACGTTCCATGGGGAACTACTGTAACAACTGATTTGCAGTAGTTTAAGGACTGGTTTTGTTTGGGTTTTCAGTCAAGTTGTTTTATCAGTACTTTCTCAGCACTGCAATTATGGATTTTAGGTGAAGCAAAAAAATTTTAAGACACCAAATGAAACAGGAAAAGAATGTGCAGTGCTTAAAAAGACAGTATGGTATAAAATATTAGCCCACCAGACCATCAGTTACAGAGCTGCCAAGTTATTTTATGCACTGCGGGGGAGCAGACAAGAGTGTCAGTAAAACTCTGGTACAAGTCTCCTGCAGTGCTGTGTGGCCTTCTCTTTTAATGCACTGCAGTGACTAACGCACATTTCCAGAGTCCAGAAGTGTTACAACCTGGCCATCACAACCAAACCTCACCAAACTGGAGCTCTGTTAGAAGGCAGATTGCTGCACTGCAGACTTTCCAGAGGTCTCACACACTGGGACAGGGAACCTTTAGCTTGGCTATGCCATATGCACATGGCATATGTACAGAGAAGTACAATCAAGTAATAGTCAAAGCTTTGGTAAGCTGCAAAACCAATCAACTGAACTTCTCTGTTCTTTATCAATTCAAGCTGTCAGCAGACAAGAGCACAGGCATGAAACAATGAGGCATGAAAACAATCCTGAATTTCTTCCTGGATCAAGGGTGATCCTCTCTATTTCTATTCCACCTACAACCATTTAATATAACTGAAATAGGGAATCTTTCCATTTTGGAATCTTATTCTAGGACTTCTCTGCATGCGTTAAAAAAAGAAAAAGGTGAGTAACTTTACCCAGGGATCCCCTTATTTAGTTCAGCAAAAAGCTGACCAAAAAAATCATCTAGGAAGGTAGAGAAAGACTATTTGGAAGCTGCTCTGGGACAATGACTTTGAAGAGTTCCCTTCCTCCTCTTGACCTTCCTCTTTCTTTTTAAAATGTTAGGTCAGGTGCAGAGCCCTCAGTAGTGCACTTGTACAGCTGCCCCTCACTGCTGGGTCTTTCATGGATTTGACTGCTGTGAAGATGCCAGCTTTTGAAGGGGCAACCTGGTCATCAAGGGGAAGATTTCCATCTAAGAGCTCCTCAAAACTGATTGATTTCCTCCTCTGTGATGTACTCAAGGGCATCACCATAGAAGTCTGAAATTCTTTCAAGGCTTTAGTGTCTGAAGAAAGCATGCTGACTAAAGACGTAGTTCTACTTCGTCATCAGCTGCAAACACTTGTCCTCTCCCTCCCATTTCCCTGAAAAGAAGCAAGACCACTAAATCCAGAGTTCCAGCTGAGTTGGTTAGACAACTCTTTGCTCACATGTGCAAAGAAAGAAATCAAAATGGATTACATAAAATGAGTAATTGGAATCACTTCTTCATCAACGATAATTTTTGTTACTTCTAACATTACAAAATAAATAAGAGCACTTCTGGATTTCTGACAGAGGCAGTTGTACAACTATTAGGCAGGTGACTTTAATTTTCTGGTCTGCACACTGTAAATGGAGCTTTAAACATGATCTGAAAGTTAGATGGGATTCCCTCAATTTCCCATATTTGGAAATGGGATACTATAAAAATTGAGATACTCTGAAGCTTCCAAACCCTTGCCTCTTTAAATTGTTCTTTGAAAATAGTTTCTCATTCCACTTCCAGACAGGTGCTGCCCTTTGCCCTCTCTATACCTGTCTCTAAATCCTCGTTCAGCTGCAGCACCTCTGGGAGCACCTTATGAGTGTCCATCCATTGGCAACCTCCCCCCTCCTGTCCCAACTGAAGTGTCACTGCACCTCCTTGGTACCTGCTTGAGAGCAATGGGATGCCCCCCTTCACTCACTGTGGCAAACCCACAGCTCTGATCTTTCTTCACAGGGCTGTCCCACCCTGTCTGACAACACGAGCAGCCTTCCCATGACCCCAGCGTGTCACACCAACCCCGTGCCGCAGCACAGAACCTCCCATGGAAACACAACAGCAGCCAAGTGGGAGCATGAGTCTCCAACACAAACAAGGAGGCTCTTTATTCACGTACAGAACCACTACTCTAAAAACAGGAAACAATCCTCTGTTTTCTAAGATGGCAAATGTGGACTACATGGCACTTCAGCAATCCTATCACTTCGCAGCAATGTGTGATTCATTAATGGGTTCAACTCCATCTATAAAATTCTAAGGCAATTAAATAGGAATTGGTGTTTCTCTAGAGAGGCTTCTCCAGCTAAAAGTAAAATAGAAGCTAGACAGTGACTGGCATTATTTATATCAACAATTCTACTAGAATGATAATGCAGCAGCTTTCACATGCAAATGTACATACATTTAAATGATTTAGGACGGATTAAAATAAGGAGCTTAATACATTTCTTTGCTTGTGCTCAGTCTTTTCTTTTGCTTAAGAATCTTATGAAAGCTGCCTCTCAAAGCAATTCTTTCGGACTGTGAAGAAATGTCATTACACTACACTGAAAATATTCTTTCAACGTATGAAAGAAACAGCATATGGTTATAAAGATACATTAATACCTTGTTATAAAAAATCTTTAGACAAAGCAGCATTCAAGACCATATTAAATCTAAAGGAATAACAGATATGTTTGTTTAAACATGTAAATGCCACAAAGATACTAAAACTTTCAACAGACGATAGGATCATTTCCAAAAGATCTATCATTAAAAGATTGACCTCATGAATAGATTGGAATCTACAGCAGTGATGCCTCTCAGCACACTTAAAATAACAAATGCCAGCATAATGGGCTGGGTTGCACTGCTGGTGTCTCAGCAGATGCAGTAATGGTTCCAGGGTTAAACAAACAGAAATAAGGTCACGTGTGGATGGAAACATTGTGTGCACTGTTCAGACACTGGGGGAATACTGCAAAAAAATCATTTCCACTGAATTTTCACAAGCACATTTTCTCCCTATGCCAAGTTTAACAGCCTTCAGTAACTGTAGCACAAAGAGACACAGGAACAAACAGTAAACCCGAGCTAAGATGCCAATATTTCATTGCATGAAGAACAATACCTTGTTTGCAAGGTGTTCCAATAGAGCTTTGCATGTCGTGATGTGTAACTACAGCACATATTTCTCAGAAGAGTGACACACGCATTTGAGGTTTTCTCTCCTTTCATGTTTATGCTAAATTCTTTACCTTCAGTTATCTCAGCATTACCAACAACCAGGCAATCACACATATCTCAAATTTTTCTTATGAAATATCTGATCCTCATATTCCTGTGATCAATACTGAACTACTGTAGACAGTAAAGTGAAATTTTCATTCCAAAAGGCTAGAAAGGAAAACTGGAGTGAACTCTAATATGCCTACACAGACATGGCAAACAAACAGATTTTAGTTTAAAAAAAGAAAACTCTCACGCTTCCAGCCAGTAAAAATTTTTAACACTTCAGATTGGCAACAGTGTGATGCAAAGTGTGATTTTTAGTTGTATCTGTAAAGCTAACACATTATTAATTAGCATTCTTTTTGAGGTCAACATTTTGCTGTTGATATAGTAGTGTCCATATGTTTGGGTGGGCTGAGAGGGTGACAGCATTTGTGTAATCAAATATAGAAGCATTTTTCCTTCATGTTTAATAACTTGCATTTGTAAGTTTATAGAAAAAAAAATTACCAAAAAATTACCCAACTAAATAAAATTTAAATGTCCTGTGAGGTTTCTTAACACCATTTTAACAGGTTTATATGAAAACAGGGTTCTCTTATGGACAACAAAAATATAAATCTTCAAAACTATGACTTTTTCCTGACCTGTTTATCAGATTCTCCCTGTGTTCTCATGAACAATGTCTCTATATATTTAATCTCTAACTTGCATTACAGAAAGAGTTATAAACTTATTCATGAGGTTTCTTGGGCTTCCCTCAGAAGCAGGTCAGTAGTTCCAAGACTGACCCTGCAATTAACGACCAGCTGGCCCCAAAGTTCCAATGTGCTGGAGCACAGAGGGGCTGAGCTCTGCAGCAACCCTCTGCTGGTTAGTCAGGGCTCTTACTGGCTGCCACAGCACTCTGCTCACAGCTCTGAGGCTACACATAGAGGCCTCCAATACGAACAGACAATATTCAGAGTAGCATGAAAAAACAGCTCTTCTGTTCCCTACAAAAGCTACAGAAGAGACAAAGAACAAGGGCTGGAGTAGCCACCTAAATAGCAAAGATACTCTGCTGGCAACTCCGATATATTGTGGTGCAAGAATGAGCAAATAGTGCTGAGCTAGACATTCTATCTCCCTGGAATTTTTGCAGAGCTCTTGTCCCTCTTACAGGAGGAATAATAAAATCTCGGGGGCAAGAGTCAGAATCCACATCTGTTCTTTGGAAGGAAATGCAAGCAGAAATGGGATTCAATTTGCATGTTATCTTGATATATCAAAGGGATTAGCATTACGCATGGAATAGATTAACCTGACACCTTTCCTATTTTCTTTCTCAGTTTGTTCCCACACACTCTGTGTAGAGATTAATTTCCCTTTTCGTGTCCAAATGCACCTGATAATCCCAAACCTAGAAAAAAATGCTGAATCACATGCCATCACAAAAAAAGAGACAAACTAAGTCAAGATTTTTGAAAGAAAACCTCCTAATAGCGCATGGCATTATCCACAAGTCAGACATTTTGCACAGGGCAATATGATTTTGCTGCTTTATGAGCAATGAAGAAATGTGACCTGGCTTGCTTGGTCAGTGTTTATCGACACCAACGATTGCAGCCCAACAGACCAGGACATTAATTGCCTCTAAACCCAAAGTCACAGACAAGTTTGCCCTGATTATTCAAAGTGTTTCATTTGTATCTTTATTTAAAACCTGTAGAGTCCAATCAGATCTATTTTACTATCATCCACAAATACATTATGTATATCAAATACAAAAAAATTGTCAGAATTCTATAAATCACTATCTAAATGTAGATGCACTTTAAATAATTGATTTCATCTACTTCAAGAGCACCTTATTATATGTTTGTTTTGCATTAGGTAATAAACACAATTAGCTCAAGTGATAAATTACAAGTGTTCCAGAGAGTGAGTGCGAACCTCTCTCATTTTCTCACCTCTATTTAAATTGTGAATGTTATGCCCTTGGCCAGAAGAGTATGTGATGCTTCCTGGAATTTTTTCCCTTGTGGAAAGTAAAGACTAATGATGTTGGTTCAAGCCTGCATTTTGTTTGCATTACTCATCCATGTCTACCAAAGTTGTCATCTTTCACAGTCCCTCCACAGCAAGAGTGAACTTGACCCTATCACAGATATTTGTACTTACTGAAGCATTTCTTGATGTATTATTACATAATAAGAAGTTATGCTTAGTTTGGTCTTAAAACCCGAACAAGAATTTTTGTGTTTAGACACAAAAGATTTCCATACAAGTTCCAACATGAAATGGCTTAAATCTGTGAAAGAGATGATGATGACTGAACCCCTACACTAATACATATTTGCATCTACAAACAAGAAAAGTAAAACATGAACAACAGACTAGAAGAAACCTATTCCAGAGTAAGCAACACCTGGTTTATGCACCTTTTTAGCCTTGATCAGACAAAGTTAACACTACTGCTTAGTATCAGCAGTACTGACCATGTTGCCATTTCTTTCTCACTCTGGCTACAATCTACTCTAGACATGCTAAAGTACTGCTTCATTTATGTTGAAATAAATAGATTTTGGACAAAATTTATTATGTGTGGAGTTGTTTTTTTCTTCCTGGTCTGTGTGTTTTCTATCAATATAATTGTTTTAAAAAATAAACAGAATCAGCTCTCTAATGAAAAGGATCTTTTCACTAGAAATGGTGAAAAAATATTTCAGCTTCTTCAATTATTTCCCATTTCATACTTGAAATCACTTAGAAATTTCACTCACACCCCCTCCCCATCTGGCTATAAATATGGATTTAAAAAGCAACCAAACAAACCCAGAGTTTGTTTCCAAAAAAAGAACAGTAGAGAGCAAGTCTGAAACCCAGGAGACAGGCCGGGAGCCTGAATAGCAGCTGAGAGAGTTGTATCACCCACTGTCACTGAGAAAGGAGATATTAACTGCAGACATAAAGAATAAGAAGGATGGTCTGGATACAGTAAGAATAAATTGACCCTAGAAATTAGTAAATCTGTACAAGTTCTACAATAATTTACATATAATAAATACAGGAAATCTGAGTGGGAAGCTAGACTAGATGACATCCACAGGTCTTTTCCAAACTTTCCAGTTCTACAGGAACAATTTTCAGAATAGTCCATTCCACAGACACTCTCCTCCATACTTTCCAACATTTAGTCCATGTTTTGATTTCAAAAGCTCAAATATCTTTTGGTCTTAAGCATTGGTAAGAAACAAATAAAAAACTCACTCCAGCAGAAATTCTTTTGCAAGTATTTAGCTTTAGTCCAAAAATATCCATATTGATTTTTTTCTACAGTTCTGCTGCCCAATGGTTGCATCATCACACAACTACTGATAAAACTGGTTTACTGACCAGTACTCAGAATTCTGAATGAGAAGAGAGTCCAAATTATTCTCATTACAAAAAATATAATTTCTCCAAGAGATCAGAGATAGTCAAGGAGCAATGCACACATGAGACTTAGATTTTTGCTTGAATCATTACAGCAACTTTTACAAGGAGCTGAAATAAATGGTATAAAACTTGGTACCTAATAAAAATACTTGCTAATAAAATTGTGACAAGTCAATGGACACCTTTATGAGTTTTTGTGCTGTTGAGAGATTCTGACAACTTGCAGATGTATACTTAATTCATTTACTGCTCAGAGATGAACCTGTAGGGCTTTCTAGGATGATGGAAGTGTTCACTGCTGTCTACATCTAGTTTTAGCTATTCCAGTTAACCCTCTTCCCAAACTTACAAGGCTTCCAGCTGACAGCTCTATTATATGAAGAATAGAAACATCGGCTGTGGATGACTTTGAATGATGCTGCTGCTCAGTGCCCTCAAGAAATCACATGTACAAGATTCAGGTGGCCAGATTTGTAATATAAATGAAGCCAGGTGTCAAACTGCTCTTTTCAGTAATGAGACACTCATTTGTCCTCAAAAGAAGTGGAAAAATTGGATAGCTACAAACCCAAACAGTGCCAAGTTCACAGACTCCCAGCTGTTTGGAGTTGACAGGAGGGCTGGTATCTTCTAAACCTGTAACAGCAGTATCTTGAGTTTGCCAGTGAGAATTCAGCTTTAAGACAGGTATTTCAAATGGTAGAAGACTGACCTTAGCCTAATGAAATGATCCTTAAATATTACCTTACAAAGTTCCTGCAAAGCTTGTTATCTAATTGACATACCCTACAGAAGGACAAAGTATAAAATGAGTTGTAAATCCTGCAGTACTGTAAAGCACAGAATTGTATATCACAAACAACAGGATTTCAGCTGATTTTCTCCATGTATGTAACAAAAAGAAGCAGATACCTTTAAAAAAGTACCTAGCAGGAAACAGTTACTCTAATTACTCTCTCAAAAAAAGGATAAAACCTGTGGGTATGTTGGACATTTGGTACAAAACACTAAACGCCAAGAACTGCAGCAGTCGAAGCCTCCTTTTCCAGAATAGGGAAGGTGACCACAAACCAACACCAGCTTTAGTTTTAAGTAGCCCTGTATAAAAAAAAAAAAAAAAAAAAAAAAAAACCCAAAACCCCCCTAAAAGTCCCCTTAAAAAAA
>VXBX01007989.1:113662-221723 GCA_013400415.1 Scytalopus superciliaris | reverse complement strand
AAAAAAAAAAAAAGCACTCCAAAACCCTCTGAAAGTCCCCATTAGTACAAGCAAAGCCCTAAGGCTTGGGGGCAGAGCTGAACAGCAAAACATATTCAATGCAAAGTCTGAGTCCAGTGTGGTTCTTCCCATCTTTCTTTCAAACCCCATAACCTGCAGAGCCTGAAAAAGCCCCTCCACTATTCTCTCTCCTGGTGCACATTCCTGTCACAACAGGTTTGATTCCTTGAAAGGAGCCTTTCCATTTCCCCCTTCTCAACTGCACAGAGGCTCTTTGGCTTTTTTCAGGCATCTGCCAGTGGAATTGCCATCTTCCTTCCAGCCTGTGCATTCCCCCTCCCCAGACACACACAGATGCTTCAAAATACAGAACACAAGAGCCCAGATAAGGTGAAAAGGAGCCTTCCCTTCTGGTGCTCACCCACTCGATCTCTTACTTAGAGCACACAAAATATAGCACTAGCATATCAAATTCAGAGAGCCTACCATCTGTTGCACATGTGCTTTGGATGAGATGCTGAGGACCGAAATCAGGAGCCTAAGGATACATTTTTTCCATGATCACCTCCTGCAACTGCACCTGTCTGCTGAACAGGACAGCTCTGTTCCCCTACACAGCCTAATCCCACTGGGGACCATCCTACTCCCTGCCTGCCATCCCATCTAAAGGTCAGCTGGCTGCAGGGCAAGCTGAGCTACTCAGATATCTGCTAGAAAACTTGTGGGGTTTTGAGGGAGTGTGGGTTTGATCACTGAAATGATCTGACTGTGACACTGTTGAGTCTCCACACACTGGTGGGAAGACCAAGCATGAGGTTAAGACTCCCTATTTCTGCTCCTGCCCTAAGTAAGCCCAAATCTGATGTAAAGACATGGGCAGAGGGAAATAAGGCTTCCAGAGACCCACTCAGGGCATTTTAGAAGGAAGATGACAATGCCGAGAGATCTTCTTAGCCATTCAAAGTAACCTGGCAGGGGGAAAACCTCTGTCAGGACCATGATTCATCTCATTTTGGTCAAACACACAACCCTCAGGAAACGCCTATTTCTATTTATTGCTCAGAAGAGGAGTATGAGATGATTAGCTCACCTCCTCATTTCCATATTCTGAACGTCTAAAGACAGGGAAGATGAATCTCCCACCAAATATGTTTATATGGATTCAAACAGGCTGAAAAAGGACAACAACCTACCTAAAGGGGAAGATGGACAGAGCATTTCCATCTTCCTTTTCATTCAGCTGAAATCCATGACCAAACCATATCCCATTTCTAATGTTACAACAGGGCTACTTCATTTGAATAGCTAACCATTATTTGAATAGCTAATTGTTATTAATTCAACAAAAGTCAAAACCAAACTGGTTTTGGTGCCCAAAAAAAAAAAAAAAGGCTTCCTCTCGCTCATATTTCCTAATTCTTACTGTGCTTTTGTGGGACCGTGCCAATGTACTCAATGATACCTCCACCAGAACTTCCACTAAACAGAAACAATGTTCACTAAAGAATGTCATGGTATTGACAAAAAACCACAAGGAATAGCTATGTGTAGGGGAGAGGCTAAACAAAGTGCGAAGTAACCACTTAATATTTCAAAATTTTGGTTTATCCATCTTTCCATTTCACAGAAAGTCAACCACCATTATTATTGCATGGAAGGCAGATACTGCTTAGAATCTCTAAAGGATTTTTTTTTTTAAATATTAGTTTAAGACTTTTACTAAAAGGACATTTTTTCTTAGGTGCCACTGTCTATAAACACTCTTGAGCTGCCATGAGCCAGCTGTGAGCCAAACTCAGAACAGGCTTAATATAGAAATAGCTATTCTTTTTATTCAGACATTCCCTCCTGCAACTCTGCTGATTGTGATTAGAATAGATATGTAACCAAATTACTAAGATTTTGATTTTTACAAATTCCATCAGCCCAATTGCAGTCTATGTTTAATTAGATGGGTAAAAAATGACAATAGCTGTGTATAACAGGCGCAGGGTGAAGCCTAAGCCACCACTGTAAAGCACACTGAGTGTATGAGGGATCTAGAGGCTGCCTGAAAAGCTTCAATTGTTTAAAAGCAGTTCATAAAACCTTTTGTTTCCATTGCAAATGCCAAATACTCATTTTTTGAGGTCTTAGACCAGAAAAAAAGCTGAACTATTTGCATAGTGGGCCAAACATGTCACTTAAAGCTTGAAGGATTATGAACTAAGGTGTACCAGCAACTCAAGTAAGTGAGGACTGCCCTAGCAAGTGCCCTTTTCCCTGTGTCCATTCACACCCAGAAACCCTAGCTTTTTCCACCTAGAAACATCCTCCCGAAGATGCCATGTTAAACACTATTTGAAACACAAAAAGGTAGTATTTAATTAAAACTTAATCGATACTGAAACACTTCTTTGCAAAAGAGCCTGAATTATCAATCACATATAACAACAAATCATCTTTCTATTTGAAAATTACACAGACTTCGTGTGGGAGAGAAAAGTGGGACCAGTTATTTCATCTGCTGAATAGTAATGAATGTTCTATCTTGGATATGCAAAATGTTAATAAGCAATGAGTAACTAGTTAATCTTTTAACCAGCCCAGCAGCAGTTTACAGCAGCTCTTGGACAGCACTAGGACATGGATGTCAAACCACAAGGCTACATATAGAGCTACGTGCTTTTCTTTGCTCACCCACATTGCAGTTCAGCACAGGACAGTCAAATAGGCAGGATCCTGTGAATACTAATTCTTCAGTCTTCTAACAACACAGCTATTTTCCACTCTGCCAAAGAAGAAAGCTTCAAATAATTGCATTATAAATAAGTGACTTCCTTTTGAAACAACTTAAAAGAGAAATCTAGCAGCTGTTCTGTTTGCTGCTCCACTATAAGGATATATGCACTTTGGATACTTCAGTATGGGGATATAATCCATCAAGAACAATAAAAACCAGTGCAAACACACCATCTCTTCTTAATCCACCTACTGCTGCTGCAGTCTGTAAGCTCTCGGTGCATTTCTGTAGGCTTAGCCCTAACAATTTTGTTGTTCAATTGTTGCAATTTGTATTTGAGTCATCGAGAGAAACATAGTTGTCCTACACATGAGGTCTGCATTGTGAAAATGAGTGCAGTCTGACACAATAAGAACTCCATACAACTTTATGTGTCTCCAAGGAGAAAGATGGGCAGTACCACTTTCTCTACTTAGTTTCCAGGATCAAACCAGTGAAACATCAATCTCTCCTCTTCTTATCTAAAGGAGGGTGTTGGGAGGAATGAAGCTACAGGAGTTTTCTGTATTTTACAGAAAGATGGATGAATGGATGGAGCATTTATTCCATAATAGTGTATAGCAAAGACTTCCAACCTCAACAGATTACTACCAGAAAGAGGAGTTTAAAGTGCTGAAAATAAAGACAAACGCAAAGTACAAGATGACAGAATAGAAAAGACTTTTCCATGAGGATTATTGGAAGTCATTAAATCTCCATAAAAGGTGTGACATTCTTAGCCCCTGCCTTTTTTTTCCTCCCCTCGCTTAATGTCACTGATTGCAGAAAAATATCTGTTAAGTTAGACTACAAAACGCAAAATTCCTCCTAGCTCTCCAGTCTTCAAAGACTATTACTAATGAATTTCATATCTCTCTGATCAAAGAACTAGAAATTTCCTTTCAACAGTGTGAGAATATAGGTGACTGCCTATCACCACCCAGACCTAAAGAACAGATGCAACCTGTTACGGAAATGTCATTGCAATAATCAACTTATTATGGAATCAAGTAAAAGATAAACATATTTGAAATTCTGACCAACCACAGGGTTCACTGTAATTGCAAGCAAGTAATTATCAGATGCCACAAATACAAAGACTAAGTTTAGGGATTAACAGTCTAATAGGGAATGCCAAAAAATACACATTTTTCACAATTATGACCTTGAACATAACTATTTGTTATTAAGACTTAGTGTTTCTCATGAGAACTGAAAAGCAGCAGCAATACCCAGCGACAACACAGTGACCTGCTCCTGAGCTGAGCAGCTGACATCAAAGGAGCAATGACAACCTTGGGAAGTCAAGCTGTTCAAAGTCCCACATTTGGGACTCTCTAAGCCACTGGGATGCAGCTCTCCTAGGCATGACAACCACTGCACAGCATGTGACGTGAATTCTAGGGAAATGCAGTAGGGGATGGTTTGGGTAGAGATGTAAAGATAGATGTGAGTTTGGCTGTCTGAGCTTATAGTGACACATCCAGTCAGCCCTTGCCCAAAGCCAGCCCACAGCCTAGAAAGAATACAAGATTGGGACACACGTTATAATCATCCTCTTGCCTCAAGCCCAGTTGTTTCAGCATTGGAAATACATACAACTACTATGCACTTGTAACAAAATTAGACTGCGAGTACTTTTACTGATGCCTTTGGCACGTATAACATAAGACTTGAACACTGCTCTTTCTGCAGTGCTGTACAGCTTCTGCCTGTGCAGAGGAAAAACCAGCACCTCTGAGTGAGCAAAAAGCAGCTGACAGAGGAAAACCCTTACCCCTGTAAAGTACACTCAGATCAAAACCTGAATGCTGCTCACAGAAAATTCATCAGTGTTTTCAAACTTTAGCTCTTATTAATTCATAGATCAGTATCATCTTAGGGGAGAGTGTCATATCTGCAGCTGTGCTCCATAACTCGGCTTCACAGAAGAAATGCCTAGGGAAGAGAACTAAATCTCTTAAAATCCTCCCAAATTTAACAGTCTTTCATAATGACACAATTTCCTATTTCTTGACAAGCATTTACACAAATAGATTTTAGTTTAAAAGCTGATCGGCACAGATTTCCAATTAACCTATTTAAGCTGAATACCCAAGTACTTTGGGATCCTCATGCATGGTCTTGTTTTTAAGATTCTTCAAACATGCTTTCAGGCTGTATTCCCACACTAGTCCCGTTTGCTGATTCTATGCTAAGGGATAAAGAAGTTCAAAATACAGAACATGTTAAACTCTGGCTCCGGAAAAGCTGCCTATAAATATTTCTGTAGTGATGGATCATTTTTTATATATTATTTTTTTAAACAGTTGCCATGAACTTCCCGTCACATTCATAAAAGTTTATGTTCAGATTTGAGAAACTACAGGGAAAAGGAGAAATGGTGTGTATATAGAAATATATATACACACACATCTACATATCTGATAGCTCTGAGTAATCCTTTCAGTGTCAAACATCGCTTGCAGATTCTGTAGGAGAAACATTCACAGAAAATAAACTAATACAGTTTGTTTCATTTCACTGAAAGCATACATTTATTCATTATACAATCAGTTTATTGAGTGCTTAGGAAGGTGCAAGATTCATAAACAAGCAGCTCCACATATACTTGCTATTTGTCCTTTGTCTCCTCAGTGTGACTCCATGATAAATCATAAAAACTCATCCAAAAGAAAAACACAGTCTGTATTTTCAGTCGGCTTTTAGCTTTTCTGCTGAAACTGATGACAGGGACACTTGAGGAAATTGCTTCTCTTAAGTGAATTTTTATCCACTATATGCTACACTGCTAGAAAATAAAATCTACACTAGGCTCCTCTCGTCTGTTCAGCTTGAGCTGGGCTGCAGAGAAAGTTCTCAGACAACTGGAATCAAGACACCTTAATTATCTGCCTCAGCCATCAAAGACTTCATAGCTGCTAAAAATCTTGTTATTTGACTCTAGCACTACTTAAGAACTGGAGATATTAGGATTTCATACACATGAAAGATGATGTCTGATAAGGAAATCAGCTTAGTTATTAAAAGCTGCAAATGAGAAGGCAGTGCCAGCTGCTTCTGTTGATATCCCATGTGAATGATTTTTTTATTTTAGTTCAGAGAAGTCAACTGAGAGCCCTGAGTGGAGGCGAGAAATCTTTTTTATGGCAGGAGATTAATACTGAAACATTTAACTATTAAATCATATCATTAGGGGAAATAATTAGCCACTTCAGACAGACAAGACAAGCTACGTATCAAAAGGCAGTTTATGAACTATTTTAAAAAATTTTGTTTGAATGAATGGGATGTACCAGAATAAAGGCAGCAATCACATTTTATTTCCATGCTTAGTAAAAGTTTAAAAGGACTATGAAATAAAGCTCCACTGGGGGTCTAACTCACTGTTCTAGAGAGGATTTATCTTTGCTTTAGTCACTACAAACAGTCTATTAAGTGTTACTGATAAATGGTCTTCTGGAAAGGCTGGAAGGTTCAACCAGTGGACAAAACCTACCATTTCACATGTAGATTATTTTTCAGTGATCCAAACGCACTTGTAAACAGTCAAACATTCAGATATTCAGATACAGTCAGAAAAACAAGCAGTGAGCAGCAGGGGGAGGGCAGAGAAAAGCCCGCGACAGAGCTCTGTGCAGAGACAGGTAACCTTTGCACAGGTCAGGACAATACTCAGACGTGGCTGCAGCACAAAGTGGTTTGCATTCTTCCTTGACTCACTGTCATACCAAGCACCACACAGGCTCCTTCGCCCAATTTACCACTTTAAGTACATTTTTTTTACTCAAATCCTACATGACATAGCAGGGATCAAATGTCCCCAGTGGTATACTGGGTATAGGAAAGACACAAAACACACCGCAGTACAGCCTAACAATGTCTAGCCACATGTACATCAAAGCAGCTGGACAATTAATATTTAGAAATAATATCCAGATTGCGGCATGTTTCAAACAGTACAGCCAATTCTAACTGTAAAACAACATACAAAATTAATATATCCTCCCCTCAAATTTAGGGTTTACCTATATAGAGGAAATTCACCAAAACAAAATTATCAGAGGCTTGTAACTTTCAAACTTTTTTCTCAGTATTTACAAACAATTGAAAAGTAAAAAAACCAACTACCTCCTCAAACTTATGTCTGTTTACCGTAATTGCAATACCTTTTATTTATATTTTTGTTACTGTCTTTTGTTACTGTGGGGCTTTCTATGTTTGTTTCTGCACTGTAAAATCTTGTCTCCTGGCTTCTTGTACTGTATTAGTCACAATTCGGTTGCCACTCACCCAGCATCATCATGCCCACATAAGCTTTAATGAAAAATCAGGCCTGCTTGTAGGAAGTCGTTCATCTTTATCTCTAAAATTCTATTTGGCTGTCATCTCCAAAAATGTCTGTGCAGCATTAAAAATAACACAATAGCACAGTAGCAGGGAAATTACTTTTTTTCTAAATGCCTCATTACTGATATTGCTAGTATTGTATATCTGTATCTGATACAAAAGGTATCTCAAGGGTAGTTTTAGGAGCACAAGTGATAAATAATTTTGTCCTCATTTATCTAACAAGAAACTCATACGAATTTCCATATTCATAAGCCATTAAAAGTATTACCAAATGCCATATTCTTTGATTGCCTCGTGGTAAGATAGAAGTCATCATTATAGGTATCCAGAAACTTCCATTGTCAACAGCAGTAAGAATTTGCTTCCCACACCCCACCAGCTACATTAAGTGTTGCAGCAGCAAGTTTACTTATTGCAAGTCAAGGCCTGCAGCAAAAGGTGAATAAAATCAGTTAAGTTTCATTAAATGCACCAAACATCACCTTTATTTAATACTTACTGAAATATGGAGCTAAATAATAAAGTCTCGGTAACTAGTCATGTATCAGTAGAAACAATGTTGTAAATGAAAAGACCGGAGATTAAATCTTGACTTTCACACCACACTTGCCTGGTTTCACAATGAGAACTGATCCTCCCAATACACTGCTTATTATCTTAGCAAGCAAAGGTGAGCAGCAGAACAGATTCAGAACGTTTACTCTGTTCTACTACTTTTACAACCTATTCCACTAAATGCATATATATGAAGACAGACAGAGTGTTCAGTGTAGGAACAGAACAGCTGGACAGTGTGGCTACACTGCACAGCCACATGCTAAGAGACTTTTCTTTCATGACTCTGCTATGCAGTGCTCTGGCAATGGAAAGATGACAATACCTACATCCATCTGCACTCCAGCCTATGGCTCGTGGTACATCTCAGGCATAACAGTCCAGTTTAAACTTGTAGAACTCATTTTACACCAGTAACAACACTCCAGTGAAAAGTTCATTAAGCAAAGTTTAAAAGACTGAAATTTGAAATTAGTAACACAAATTCTTTTAAACCAAGCAGTTAAGGAAATCTGGACATGTCTGGAAGTCCCTCCATGGGAGGTGGCCTTTTCCACGTAATGCAGCCCTTTGCTTACATGAGATGCCCAGAACCATTAGTCCTTTCTTAAAACACACCAAATCAGAATAAAATTACTTAAGATACTTCCAAATTTTTTATCCTACTCGTGTACTTAATTTCATAGGTACTACAGTGCAGCATTACCCACTAAAAAGTCCTATGCCTGCTAGTTATTCCACAATATAATAAAATTGTGACAAACACAAAAGGGGCAGAGGTACATAAACACAAAAGTCTTTAGTACTATATAACCATCACTTAAACACCACGGAGCAATCTTTTCTCTTTCTAATAAAAACATTGCTTTATTTCATCAAAACTACTTTAAAAGGATTTAGAATACTCCAACTTGATGTACCCTAGCACTATACGTCTTTCACAACTTTTATTGCACACTTCATAAACAACACAAAATCACCTGCATGCAGCCTACAATATATTGCCATTACAAAAAAGAAGGAACTGAGAAAGGAAAGGCTGAACAGTTGCACCAAAGCCATGTGACAAAGGATTTTAAAATTATCTGAATAATTTAACTACTTACTCCTCAAACTTAAAAAAGAGGCATGTATTCTCTTACGGGGAATGGACTTTTAACTGTACAGTATTATGAAAAATGGGCAGTTCGTAAGTATTACCTAAACCTGGTCTGTATGCACTTGTATGGATTCATTGCTTCTTGCAGAGAAATCACCTCAATAATTCTACTAAGTTAGAACAGATGCCTGATGGGGGAGCATGGTCTGTACTTGTCTTCAGACTCAAAGGAGAGTTGCCTGCTACCTCCTTTAAGCAGAGATCATTTAATCAACATGTTCTTGAGCCAGTGTCTTCACCAGGCATCAGCAGCAGAACACAGTGCTGCCAAGAGGAAAACTTCAGCAGGATTTTTGATCTTGTATTGCGGATTAACCTCAGCCACCACTAAGCACAACACAGCCACTTGCAGTAGAAGCGAAGTCAGCATTAAAATCCATTTGGTTGCCAAATAGTTTTGAAGTTGAACTGGACGATGTTCTGAACTGAAACATATTTGTTTCTTTGCCCTGGCACTAAGAAGAGACTATCAATACTACTCCTAAATTAAGCATCTGGGTTGGCTGACTGAAGTGATATGGGTTCAGTCTGGACTTACCCATAATTTAAGCAAAGTATTTCTACAATATATTAGACTGTGTAGTGCTTTGGGGATCTATATGGAATTTTTTACATTGGAAACTGCAGCAGAGCAGGCCATCCTTACACCCGCGCTGTTACGTCCCCAAAGATGTGCTCTGCACCAAGTTGAAACTTTGCCTTCAGTTCAGTCAGCAAAGGGATATATAATTACTCTAACTCCTTTCTTTTTGCAAAGGTGGTTTTATTTATTTAGGGTTTTTTTTTTTTTTTTTACCTTTTGTAATTTAGAAACTAATAGAGTCTAGGTAGCATTCTCATTTGGATTGGTTGTACCCCACTCCACTCTGGGGAGAGGCACAAGCTGGAGCATTCTGCATACAGAGCAAGGACCACATGGAAGCACCATGGGCACTGTAACCCGTAGTGTTACTAAGTACCAACAACACCCCCAAAGCAAAGACACTTATATTACACAAAATGCCTTTTTGTCAAGTTAAAATTACAAGAAATATTCAGGAGAAAATAATGTACTACAGTTACATAGTTCTTGTGCTCTGTCTGGTCCTTTGACCTCTGCTGAGGAATGAGGCAGCCAGTTGAAGTTCCAGCCTAATTCACCCCATTAAGCCAGACAGAGCTGTGCAAACACCCAGACATGCAAACCTTCATGTGTGAGCTACGGAGAAAACACAAAGGAAACTTAAACCCAAAACAGACACCATTTTTTTTGAGGAGCAAATTTAGGACCCAGCCTTAGGAGAAACATTTTAGTGGAATTGCATATACCAAGACCTGTGGTTTGGAGACTTTTCCCCATTCTATACTAATGCCAGATAACTACTTCTGCTTGCGAAGGACACAGAAGAGTGTTAGAGATTCCTATGAAGAACCTTTAAAAGATTAAAAACTTGATTTAAATCCCACAAAGGGACCAACATTTGACAGTCTTCATATGAGGCAACACCATGATACACCTCTGTTTTGAGGATCTCTTTCGTCCATGCCACTGCTATTGCTTTATGTTATGGTCCACACTAGAAACATAAAAATAAACCTTTTAATTGCCTATTCATTTCACAGTTGGCAGCTTGTGCTCAGTCAGTAAATGTCCTTATAATTCTAAATTCACACAGTAAAACATAATCTGTTAAAAAATAAGTTAGAACTAAAATTAGGCTAGTAAATCCACAGATAGCTCTCAGAGCAGGACATTCCCTGCCTTTTTAATTCAGAATGAAAGCTACTGGGTGCTCTCAGTGGCAATTGCCAAGCGCTTGTTATTTCTCAAAATACCTGTTTGGGGTATCTGAAGAGGCTCCTACAGATGGGCCTTTCAGGTGCATCTCAAATTTTGTGCCTTTTCTCACTTCCACCTTAGTTGCTTCACAATATAACCACAGTAGGGTATCCATAAGTGCTTTCTTTACTGACTCCATTCAAGTGGAGCAAGCCATTCTCCCCCACTCCACCCTAACAGGTCTGTCCTGTAAAAATTTAATTTCTTCCCTCCTACATCCTAATGCAGTAGTATAAATTGATGCCATTTGTGATTAGAATCCAAGCTCTGGAAAGCACTTATACTTCCAAGTTTAAGTTATAATGTCATGAATTCTGCTCCCTTATTCCTTCAGGTAACATTTCAGAAGTCGTTAGCTGGTGATCACAAGAAGGCATCTAAATATTTTTCCATGCCAAGTTCCAAGTACAAAAAACCACCCCAATACAAGGTCAGATTCAAAACACCTATGATGAGTAGGTTTTTACAGTACAGGGTATTTTGTAATTTAATTTAGAACCATTATTCTGTCTGTATTGATAAAAAAGGCGTAGCATATTTGGAACTGTCAAAAAAGTTGTATTATCCTTTAAGGAAGTATTTTATCATTATTGATTCACCAGCTCTCAGGAGCACTATATTACTGATGTGCTGGTGCTTTTCAGACATTCATTTGGTAAAGATGACTTTGATTCATGAAAACATTTTCATATTTTATTTATGCCTGGGGGGAGAGGGTGTGTGGGAAGAGAAAGCACAATGATTATATGGGGAATACCACAGGCAAGGGGCAACCCAACATACTTGCACCCTTTTAATCTGTTTGTCCTTGCTACCACATCAGCAAGGCTGCATCCTAAGTTACAGACTTTTTTTTTAAGCTTTACATTCAAAGACCACATAACAACAAAGCACCTTCCTGTAGACTTTATAAAAAATCCATTGGCTATTTTTGCTAAATCAGCTTTCTTATTGTTTCTGATGTATATTCTTGTCTTCCCCAATTCACAGGGACATGGATTCACAGCAATTTCAACCTTTTAATGGGAGGAAGACAATCTTTTATTAAGGGGCAAGAGGGCAGGAGAAGGAATATTTTGATTAGGAAAACTGTTGAAGTTGTACCTTACAAACAGTATTTGAGCACTCAGTGTTGCAACTATGCTGTTGGAGCAGAGTTCCTTGGAAAAACCCTGTCTCTCACAATGAATAACTTTGTACACACTTGCCATTTAACACTCCAGCCAGCTATTGACTTGAATGACTCGATCATTCTGACCACCTTTTTCCCATCTTCCTTACCCAAGTGCTGACAGCCACATGCCAGCCCTGCAATAAGAGCATCTATCTGGAACCTTTACCCTGAGTTCACACATCCAGCATGTGTCTCTGTGTCTATCACTACAATACAAGGTTAAACCAGAGCACTAGGACCATTCCCAGGGGAACAGGGAACTTTTTGAGTGCTATTTCTGTTAAAGGAGAAGGTTATCTGAACCATTTTCTCAGACAAAAACCAAGAGGAAAACAGCCTTACAATTTTATGCACATCCATCAAGAAAGCTATAACTACCTTCATGAAACACATTCTGTCAAACTGGCTTCCTCAGAAGTAATCACTATTCTGAAAACGCTGCACTGGGATCTGCCAGTGTGGAACTGTAGAGCACCACTGAAGTGAGTTTTATGCCCGAGTATTGACGTACATTATGGAACCATCTGGCTGCCTTTGGAGTGTGGGCAAAGAAGCAGGTTAAGCTATTGGACAGAAACATCAATGCAGTGTGCTGGAATGCTTTGCAGCTAAAAGCATTTGGTAACATACCCACTTGATATTCAAGAGACCAAGCTCACATACAGGAGGAACAGAGAAGAACAAATATGAATCAAGCTGTTAAGCTTTGAATTTGTTCCCCTTAAGGCGGAACAGCACCAAAACTATAATATAATAAATTATACAATAAATACAAATATTACTCCTGAACCATGTTATTTACTGTTTCAATCATCTATTTTTAAAGCATTTTGACAACTAAACTGCACCAGATTCCTGCTGTTGTTTTCAGCAACAACTAGATCATGCAGCCAGCACTACCACAGGCACACACACAGGTTCCAGAGGACAAGGTCCAAGCATGCCTGGTGCTACTACATTTTCTTGAAGGTGATTTGGAAAAATGCAAATTGGTTTATACTGAAAACTAAGGGTAAGTATACAGCAATGTTTAAAGGGGGAGATGCTTGAAGATCAGCATCTCTATATATGCCAACAGAACAGGGTTCCTTGAGCATGCAACACTGGTGTATGTCATGGTGCTCCCACAGATCTGACCATATAGACAGGTAGGGATCCCACAGCACAGGCAAATCATTAATTTAAAAAACAAATGAAAACTGAGCTGATTTAATTTCATTTCAGCAGCATAGACTCTCTGATAGACTTTTATATCACTTTTATATGTTGAATCAAAATTGTTAGAATTATACTTTCATATTTTCATGATCTATGTGGTTTTCAATTTACTTCTATATTTTCATACAAGAGTATTATAAGATCTAATGGAGTGATTCTCTTGCAATGCATTTTTATTTTTTACAACATTTGTGTTTTTACTTCTTTTGTTCTTGTACAACTATCTGAAAGCATGTTTGTGGTGCTTGTTTAGAATGTACCAGTTATAGTAGGCACAAGCTTTTATCTTCTCTGTTTCTTCACTTCCCCAGCCTGTATCTATTCACCCATGTGCCTTTCCTAGAGACAGCAGCACCTATACCTGACTACCATGTAAATTCACCCAGAAGGTTTAGGAAAATTGCTCTTTCTACAAAAACCACATAACATATCTCCTCCTCAGCTTCTGTGACAGAACACTGTGGTCATGTCTCTCTTACTAAGGACACTCCCACTGAATCCAGGCCCTTTGCTATTGCTGCTTTCTGCAACTGTTCCCCATGTTTTCATCATGTCCTTCTGGGCCCCTGCTTTTCAACCACCAGTTCTGCGCTGGACTTTCACAAAACTCATTTAGAATAAAAGGAACAGAATCAACTTCTTGGTGAACATCACTGTTGCGTCAACAGCAAAAAGAAACCACCCCAAAAAACTCCACAACACAAACCCACCAGATTCTCAGTTGGCCTTCAACTCCATGTCTGAGAACATACAAAATCAAGGAAGAAAAACAGGCAAAACCCCCACTACTGTTTATTTATTTACTTCATTATTTGTTGATTTGTAACTCCATTTTGGCTACAATATTGGCTGTTAATGCAAATTCTGGTCACCCACAGCATGACAACTCCTTGAGGCTCACTCTCAGTCAGGGTCATGCACAAGAAAGAGGAAGATAATTCTTGACCACCACAACCAACCTGTTTTCTGCATTCACCAATATATCCAATTACACACATGTATCAATTATAAATATTTTTAATGTGCACCAATGACAGTTCTTACCTGTAAGAAACCAGCAACAGCCCTGAGAGAAAAACACAAACCAGACGTGGGAGGAGAAGGATTGTTTCACCTAAAAGAAAATTTTGGTACAGCTGCATTTTGTACAGCTGGATGTGGCTGAGAAACCCTTAGAGCATTAAAAAAGTGTATTTTCTACTGAGATGTTGTGATCTTACAGTTAACATTATGCATGCCTTTGAAATGAACTGTCACTAACAGCACAAAGCTCTGGGTGCATCAATTATTAAAACTAATGACAGCATTGTTACTCAAATAAATCACAACACGAATGAGAACAAAACAGTGTTTCAATAGTTTTGTATTTTCTTTCAAAACTAAAGTAGGCTCATCTCTGCTATATAGAAATCCATTTTTTAATGATAGTTATGTGATTCCTAAGAAACTTTTGATACATTTCATTGGTTTATGCAAGAAGAGTTGTAAAATCTTGAATAAAAATGAATTTCTAACTCCCATTACCTTACAAACCAACATTTCCATCCCTTAGCAGTGCCTCATTGAGACTTATTAACTACCTAAAGCAAATATACATCAATTTAATTGGTTAGCAGAAAACAAAACACAGTTGTACATTTCTAATTCAACTGCACATAATGAGACGATAAAATCACCTTTACAATTAAATTAAATTTCAGGAGTTTTAGTATCAATTTTCCATTTAAGAGCCAAACGAGGATCTGAATTTTGATGATGACAATGTCATTGATTCTCAAAAAGGAAAAAAAAAACCCAAACCAAACCACCAAAACCCCCACAGAGGAGTTACAACATCCCAAAGCCACCAAATGCCAAATACATCTAGATTTTAAAAAATTGCAGATCTATACCCGAGTTTTCTGACCAGTCATTTAGCCTTAAAAAAATTTCATCTAAATTTGTTGAGTTATTCCCAAGACACAGTGCCAGAATTTTGACCTGTATTTTTATCACTCATATTTATATATGCTGACTAAAGGCTACCTACCTGCGTCAGCATGTTTTTCTGATGCTCAATGAACTGCATCCCAAGCTGCCTGTAAATTAAAATTCTCTCTACTTTGATACGCAAAGGCTTTAAAGAGGATTGTATCAAATGCTTTTTTGACCCACATTCAATTGCCCCAAATTACTAATTACAGAATGTGTGCAGTCATATGTCATGTAACAGATCAGAAGATAACTGGCAGTCAGTTTAATTTAAACAAACAGCATGGGAAAGTAAAGTGAATGTCCTTTTAAAGGTTACATGCTAATCACAACGGAGTGAAGGAAGAATTTGCCTACCAAGACACCCAGGAACTCCTCTGATTTGGGAGAGTGTCAGTCTGTTTCTTCCTAAGCCCATGCTCACTGAGGAATGTTTGGCTACCACAGCTAAAGCCAGTTCCACAGAGTTTCTTCAAATATACATCAGGCAGGCAGACACGATCAGAAATTGCAGAATTATCCCTCATCTTAAACAGGTTTGCAGAGGAGCAGATGTGCAGCTTTTACACATTTCCTCTCAGGATCCTGCACAATTTTCACAGCAACTGCTCTCATACCCACCAACTTTGATAGGTGGGAGAAAACATCACATGCGTGGGTGGAGTGATAAATTTAAGTCAGCTTCTTTCCTGACTTACATGAAGGAACTACCTTCAGCCTCTAGTCTTTGCCAGCACAACTATGCAACTTGCCGAAGCTTGGAGCCAGCAGACTATTTGGCTTTACTCAGCAGATTCAGTTAAATATTTCCTTACAGTCCCATGTATGCTTGAACAGAAAAACCTTTCCAAAACCAAGATAAGTTTAATTTTTTAGCGGAAGCAAAGCCTTCTCACATAACTACAGACTGTTTTCTTTTAGGTAAGGGAGTGACTGCTGATGTCTTCCTTCCTCAGGGTATCACAGGCACATCAGAAAATGTCTGTAGTCTACTGCAGCTAGGAAAAAGTCTCCAAAGCATTTGGGTTTGCTGTATATCTTTGGGCATTTTCTTGTATTGGCATTGTCTATTAACAACACTCAAGTGTTTACTAGACAACAGTTTACACTGAGCAACATCATTTCCTCCCACCCTATTTTGTACCTAACAGTCAACAAGTGACACTAATACTTATTAAGTAAACTAGGGCAGTACAGAATATTTTTGAATTATAGAACAGTTGCCAATACTTCAGTGTATTTTGAGATTTCCTACCGAGCAGGGCATACAATAAAGGTGGTATGCACACACAGATGAGGGTGAAAAAAGGATGGTGTACCATATAAACTATTCAGTACCTGAAATGTACTCCAGTGAATGAACATCCATATATTAAAAAAGAGAAGTTTAACAGTGCATTATTACTCTAGATTGCTATTATATTAGAGCAATTAGAGCCTTAAGAGCATTCACATGACAAATATACTCAGGGGCCTCTGATACCCTAGACAATGATCAATTTTTTTAATATTCAGCATAGCAAGGATTACAATCATCTGTACTTGTGTTCAAAGTTAATTCTCTGTGCAAACTGGAGTCTGAGGGGAAAGGAGAAGCTAATTAATATAAATTACAGAACCAAGTGACAGGACTGTTGGATTCTTACCCCTGCAAGGGGAAACAGACACCCTGAACCAAAGGAAGTCAATTAAACATCAAAGACAATCTGAATTAATGGATACCCCTGTTGCAGATGCTTACTGAGTCAAAAAAGACAAACTGATAAACTGGTGTATCAAGGGACGCCTTTGTTTTGTGCTTTGTAAGCAATTACAAGTAAGCCTTGTCAATGCTCCAAGCCAGGAGAAAGCCATGCGTGACCAAGGCAGGGTAAAGAGGCTCCCCAAGATTAATGGGCCATATCACATTCTCTGCCCTGCACTGGGTGTATTCCTCCAGTGACAGGCACGATTCTTTTTTGCGCTGGGCCAGCCGGAGAAGGAGCTTTAGTTTGTCTGTGGTGTACAACCCACATCCCTGAACACAGCAGGACTGTGCAGGTAGTGGGGAGCAGCCAGCATGTGGAAGCTGCTTATTGGCTCAACATTCATCTCTGTACTGTTTGTTGCCGTAAATAAACACTGCATCTTGTGAAAGATGACTCATTAACCTTATCATTATCCCCAGATGGTATCAGAACTTAAGACACTGACTAAATCTGTACCAGAGCTCTTACTGGACTGCAAAGGGGCATAAGGTGATAGTCACAGTGGGAAAGCAGAGTGATAAAGGCTACTGCCCCAGAAGAAGGAAATCCCTTCAACCTCCAGCCTCCGAAGCTATTCACAGCAAAGGAGACCATTCACACTCTTGCACAGTTCTGCTGATTAAAATAAACATTACTTATATTTGAAAAGTAAAGGAGTGATTTTCACACAGTAAGATCACTTCTCTTGGTGAGAAATGGAACCACCAAGGTCTCAACACAACCATTCTGGACTCTAGATATTTGCAATATACTTCTAGATATTTGCAATATATGCCACAATAAAAATGCAGTTTTCTCCTTCTCATTACTTAAATCAGAGAGTTAAAAGACCTCAAAAGAGGAGGAAAATCTGTATAAATTAACCATCACAAAGGTAAAGTTGGAGTTTTGATTGAAAAAAATTATTCTTCCTGTTCTGCTTTTAAACCCTTTTGATAATTAAATGAAAGAAATAATTGATTTTTCTAACTCTGCTATTGAATGTTCTTAAAATAGTAGTATTCGAATTTGCATTAACACTAAAGTACTCTTATTAAATACTTAAGCCACACACTGATATTATTAGTCCAAATGTTATTATTAAGTATCCACAAAAAAGTTCTTTTTTCTCAGATATTGACAGCATGGTCAATACATGAGGATGCATCCAGATCTTACCACAGACCAGCAAGCCCAGAAGGTGATCCCTGGAGGCTCCAAGTCCTGGTTCAGAACAACAGAATCTATTTTCCTGATGCCAAGAGCTCCCACCTACTGGAGACAGCACTGCACTGCTAAAACTCTGCTCACACTCGTTCAGGTTCCATTGTGCCTTTCTAAGCAGCACACAGCACGTGGAATTTGGATCTAGAAAGCCTTCAGAGCAGACTCCATTGTTGGGAAGACCAGAAATATTTGGTCAGCTCCACTCCTTGACCCATAACACACGATTTGGGCACAGCCTGTATTTACCCTAGCATCCCTCCCAGCCTTGCCCTCCGGCAGCCCAGTTCCAGCCTGGCACCAACACATGCCTGCAGCTGCTGCTGTGGATGAGGTGGATGGAGGACATACCTGCTTTGCCCAGGCAGAAAAGCAACAAGAAATGAGTGAGAACACCCTCCAAGGGCAAGCAGGGACATGCGACTTGAGAAGCACACATCTTCCTCAGCAGAGCTGCAGGACATTTTTCTTCCTACTGTCGCTGAGCTGACTGATAAAAGCATCCTGAACTAACTTCATTTCAACTCATGCACTGGTTGGCAGGCAAATTATTTTAAAGACAGCACAGGTGAGCTTCACTTGAAAGAAGCAAAGCTGCTATGGGAACCAAAAGGACTGCAAAGAAAAAAACAACACCCCAATTGAAAAAAAAAAAAAAAAAAAATCAACCAAACCTAAAACTCACATGCAGCCAAACAAAAAGCCCCCCCCAAGTGAACCAGGTAAAAATGCAGATGAACTGTTTGCTGGCTTAGTGTCAGTCACTCCTGTACCAACCACAAGAACACCAAGATAAATCCAAAGGCCCCAGTTTTGGGCCATATTAGCGCAGCATGAAGTCCAGTGTATCAATGGGATGCTGTACTAATCCAAAAATGGAACAGCATTAACTCAGAAAGTCTCTGTATTTCCCACTGATGGTGGTCAATACATTTTCAATTCACACTGCCACATTTTAATTAAATTATCTTACAGTAAATATACTAAAACCTCCATTACTTGATGGCATTTCAATTTCAGCTTTCAAATTCTCAGACTCACTTGTGAAAGGCAAGCTTGGAAAACAGTGCCACCTAATGCTAAGGAGCATAAAAATAAAAACTAATAACTTTAAAGTATTATGTGGCAAATTTGTTTTACACTTATTTTCCACACAACTCCATAACATTTAACAATAGTGTAAATAAAATTTTTAAATGCATCTGTCAAATGACATAAGAAATTTGGAAAGCAACATTGCTAGTTCAAAAAATTTTTTTATTAAAGTGAGAACATCTAATTCAGGTGAGTGAGAAGTAATTGTACTTGAATAGCAAATTCCCAAACTACTGTGTTATCTTCATGTTGCTTGAGAGCTCTAGAGAACCTGAGGGGATGATCCAAATTAGATCTATTCTTAATCAGTAAAAAATAAGAGATGACAAATAACATTACCTACAAATCATGATAATGAACAGCCCTAAAGAAGATGCAGAATAGTGTTGTCATTAGCCATAATTTGTAAAAACACATCGTTTACAGTAAAGGTTGAAGACCATTCCATAGTGTTCTCAGTCAGCTCGGTACAGTATGTGCTTTTAAGTGCTCTTTTACCAAACTTCCTGATGCAAGAGAAGCAAAATGAGCAAGACCCAACCTAAAGAGAAAGAAACAGGATGAACACGCATGTCCTGGGACAAGCTCCTGGACATCCATCAGCTCCAAGCAGTCTGGAGCGAGGGCTTTCCTCTCAGTGCATTCCACCAAACAGCTTCCTGAGGCTGGTCTGGCAGAGCAATGAGGTGTGTGCACAACTGACAAGACTGGATTTGTTTTCCATAATCTAAGCTCTGTGTTAAGAGCTTATATGCACATAAACATTACCCTGACTGAAGCAAAGGCAGTGCAGCAGCGACATAACTGCAAAGTTCATCGCAAGTTTAATGAACATGACAGACCAAGGAAAGCTTCTTCTTTATAGTCTCAAGTAATTCACATATTAAAAATTCAGCCAGAATATTAGAGAAATTCACAGTGAACTGAATAAATGTATTAATGTTGCAATGTATTAATTCAAATTACGTGAACAGAGCACTTGCATGAATTTTCAGCCATTAGACTTTTAACTCATTGTCCCCTTTCAGATGGTGAGAAAAATCCCATTTCTCTTAAAAATACAAGCAATATTCAAAATTATATTCAAATAAAGCACATGTACTAGATTACTTTCCTGCACAGGTTGCCCAGAGAAGCTGAGGCTGCCCCATCCCTGGAAATGTCCAAGGCCAGGTTGGATGGGGCTTGGAGCAACCTGGGCTAGTGGGAGTGTCCCTGCCTGTGGCAATGGGGATGGAACAAAATGACCATTGAAGGTCCTTCCAACTCAAACCCTTCTACGAGTAAGGCACTACTTTGGAGGCTCAAGGTATATGCTTACCTTTGAAACCAAAAAAGTCTTATAAACATCACACCAAAAAGCAGATATGGCTAAACTGTGGCCAAAATACTGAGAAGGCATCTATCAGAAAACCGAATTTGTCCAAAGGAAATACACAGGATCATAAATACTGGAAGGCTAGATGTAAGAACACAGGCAAAGGACACAGAAGGGTGTTTAAAATCAGCTTATAAGACTAATAAAATCTAAGAATATATCCTTCTTCAAACATATAAGGAATAGAACACCTGTTAAGGAATCTGTAGAAGCGGTTACTGTTTAAGGTATAAAAGGATTGATGAGCGACATGATGTTATTGCATTTTAAAAACAAAACAGCAAAAAAAAAACCCCAAACCCACAACTGTTTTGGTTGATTTTAAATTCATTCTTTACTATAAGACAGCTTAAAAATATTCCCTTATAGGATGTCCTCATGATATTAAGTATATCATAGTACTTTTGCACTCACTTCAAACCAAAGGGCTGCTGGAACACACTATAATAGGAGATAAGAACTTTTGCTCTGAACACTCTAAACAATAACAAGTCACTGGGCATGGGTGGTATTCACCTACGGCCTTCTGGACAAATCTGCAGTGAAATAACCGAGCAGCTGACTGTGCTGTGAAGTCGGTTGCTTAAAAGTGCCCAAGCCACAAAACCACACATACAGGACCCACTTTGAAAAACAATTCAGGAGGCAAGCAAGTGCACACTAATGCTTAGTAATGCCTGTAGATGGAGAACTGCTAGAAACTATTATAAGGGTGATTTTTAAGCACATAGATAGGTGTGATGTACTCGGAAAGAGTCAGCATGGACTGTTTACAGGAAGTCAGAGCACACAAATCTATGGGAATCCTCTGAAGGAGTTGGTAGGCATAGGGTGAGAGAATACTCAGTTGACACAGTCTTCCAAAGAAGCTACAAGACATTAAGTTAGAGGGAAGAACAGAAGGGAGCATTTACATGACTAAATAACTAGTTTTCATTTATAAGCAGCTGTAAGTAAAAAAGCCATATTAAACTGCAGTAAGCAAAAGGATCTTCAATTTCTTTCCTTTTTTTCTTATGCAGTTCAGCAATTCTACAGTGATTCTATATAGAGTTCTTACCTTTCCAAATCCCACTGTTGTAGCAACATGGGGTTTTTGCTAAAACCTCAGAATCCTACACAGTGAACTTCCTTAACTTTCTTTCAAGGGACCCCAGATTTCCAACCCTACCTTTCCTTTATGGTCTCCAAAGAGTTAGTCCTCAAATCTACATAGTGCTAATGCTCAGATAGGCTTCCAAGTAATAGCACCGAAGCTAATGTTTGCAAAAGAACTTGCTTTGTTTGTGATAAAAGATCTACCTTTCCCCCCCCACAGTTCAGCATAAAGCTGCCCAAATGCAAGAGCAAGCACTCTTATGCTACTATTCCAGAACATGACTTTTAAACAGAAGCAGTTGCAAAAGGTGCAATTCTGCTTTAAGTTTCTTCACAAGACTGTTTACCTGGATGGATACAGAAGTGTCTGTCTCTGCAAGTCAGCAGAATTCACCCAGCTTTCTCCTTGCAAGATAATGAACTGGTCACAGGACAGGGATTTTCAGCAAACAATGTCACCACAGTAAAACACAAGATAAAAGAGGGGGAGAGAGAAACCTGTTTGCTTTCTCTCTCAAATGTTCTGTGATGGCATGACTGCACAAATTAGTAATAGTGTTAATCAAAGCATGTTTGTTTTCCTCTCTGTCATATAAAAAGTGAATAACCCCAGGTATAATGCTTGGTTTAGTTCCCATGCAGTTTCTGCCTAAGAGAATATGATGAATGGAATGGTTTTAACAGTTCTGCAGCAAAGGCAGCTTTACACTACTCACCTCTGGTACAGTGTGTACTTAACACATGAATACATTTTGCAATATAAAAATACACATTAACATTGTGAACTTTGGTCTAAGTTCTATACAGTAGAAAATGTATGCAGGTTTGCTCTTCTTTCTGTAGAAAAAAATAGTATAAATTATTCTGGTGGTTCATGGCAATTTTAAAATACATTACCTCTAATACACCGTGTTGCTTTATGAATCATCAGAGGAAGAGTGTTTTGATGATGTATGTCATAGTTTACAGGCTCTCCTGATGAGGCAGATAATACACTGATGTAATGCATTCCAGGGATTTAGCAGGAAAAAAAAAAATCACTTCTGTTCTCTTTGGATGATTATGCATGGACATAGGCTATGCTCAATTCACCCCTGCTGACATCAGAATTTATAAAACCAGATATCCAACAATGTCATGGTGTCAGGAAAGGATAAAGACTACATCTAGCAAATACATAATCAGCATGTTTATTTCTGTTGCACTTTTCCATGACCTGATCTATCAATTACGAGGGGGAGCCTTAATTCCCATCTCCTTCAGCAGCAGCACGATTGTTACAGCTCAACATGCACATGATGAAAGTGAACAATACCTTCCCAAAGGTACTCATGTGCATGGTACAGTCACCTGAGGAGAGGAGGGAATTAAAGCACTGTAACACTGCAGCCTGAACCAAAGAGAAACATATCATAAGCTCTATTATCAACTTGCCTCCCTAACACTTCCTTTAAGATCCATTCTGGAGAGATCCAATCAGCTTCAGGTACAAGGAAGAGGGGGAACCTGAAGAGGATGGAATTTCAGACTCTCCTCCATTGCTTTCCCAGCTAAAAAGAAAAGAAACCCTTGACTTTCACAGCAGTACAATTTTCTTTCGTAAGCCTTTTACAAGCTTGTAAATGATCAAATAAATAATGTTCTGGGTAAGCACAACTGACATCAGTCTACAGTCAAAAGTGAGACTGTAGCTCGTTCAGAACACAACAGTATTCTGTAAAGGGATTGAGCATTCTAATTTAGTTCAGTCTGATTAACAGCTTGGTGTGACACTGTCTCATGATACTCAAGATATCCACTCATCTGCATTCAATTATTTGCAGTGTTATTGCTTTGCTGCATCTTCATGCCCAACTCCAGGGACTGCTCTGTGAAGCCACATTGCTTGTTTCACCCAGGGATGGCTGTCCCGCAGCTGCTCCACATTCAGAGTGGGCTCAGAATGCCAACGGCATTAAACCATCGGGGAACAAGTAGCTCCCTTGTAAAGCAGAAGTTTCCAACTATCATGTTAGTGCCACTGGTGTGGCCAGGCAAAATCAGATGCAGATTGCAAGCAGGAGGCACAGGGGATGAGGATCATTAGGCTGCATCTCCCACTGTGCCTCAGCACTAACTCAAACAGCAACAAAGACAGCTTTCCTCCAATTCCCTAGTACAATATATGGCATGCAGTTGTTAGTCTTGCACATCAGATCCTGCAGCAGATGAGAAGCCAAAGCACTACTTGTAGCTGAGCAATGGTGCTGTCTCCTCATTAAAACACTGAGCTGTGGGTCTGCCCTTATCACATCTGCCTGCAAGAGTCCAACTGGCTCCATCACACCATGTAGACAGGCAGTGTCCCTTCATTCATGTCATGGCAGCCTCTGTCCCCAACTACCTCCCAAAGCCATCAGACTCACTTTAAAAATTATATGAACATTATCAGAAGTATAACCCTATTTAAATCATATTTTGGATCACAGAAAACTTTCTCTTCTTGTTTTTAAGTCCTTAGTCCTGGTACAACCACCTAAGGCACAAATACTGACACATTTGATAACACAGGGCATTAAAAACAGATTCTTCTTTTTGATCACTACATTGAATCTGTCAAATTTGCATTATTAAGCAACAGTAACACATGACAGACTTCTAAATGTCCATCTAGTACACTGGTCTCACTATCAGACATAGTTATTAGTATCAACTAAAAATCATCACTATAAATCCGTTATGGAGCAATTAGCCATGGAGCAATTCACATGTTGCACCAATTTCCTCCCCACAGTATATGGCTTTTTCAGAAGCTAATTCTAATTCAAGTCTTGACAAGATTGCACTGTCTTCAGGAACTGTAATGAAAAGCAGTTCCTGTGCTCTGTTCCTTTGTGCACAGAAGTAACAAGAGAACAGCACAGCTGCTGTTGGTAACAAAGGAGAACTTTGACTCTCAAGCTAAATGGGAAAGTGTTTATGACTACTTTGGGTATCAAACATCTACAGAAGAAAAACAAAACAAAAAGCAATGAGTGATAATATGATCCTATACTGTTAGGTTAAAACAGTGCTAGGATTATACATTTGTTGTTCCATAACTATTTCTAGACCATTCCTCCTCTTGCCTCTCAGGTGAACAGAGATTATTCTATTGTTGAGATGCACAAAGACCCACTGAATGACCCTCACAGCAGCACATACCAGTACTAAATCAACACCAAGCCACTAGTGTCTCAGATGAAGTATTGTCAGTAATTCAGAACCCCATTACTCAGGCTGTAGTAAAGTTTCTGTTCAGCATCTCCACTGTTCTACCTTGCCAGGTTCCTATGGTGTCTCTTCCATTTTTCTGAGACTGACATTCCTATTTCATTACATGAGGCACCCATCCAACCACAGCAATCACAGCTTTGTGCGCACTTCCACAGTAAATGATTCCTAGGATCAACATGTCATCTTAATAGAACTACCTAGTAGAGACCTAAATACATCCTAGCTCATTTTACAGAGTGATTATGCTGTATCTCAGATAATTTTATCACAAATTATTCACTTCCCGTCAGAAAGGCAGGAATTTCATTAGGAATTCAGTTCAGTGGCAACAGAACAAACCTGATGTGAAATTTTTCTTGCTTTGCGCCTGATTTATATGAGCCCCTTGATTTAAACCTTGGTAGGTCTCAAAGACATACTGAGAAAGGACAGACAAAGGGTAAACTAACTCAGCTTCTCAGAACTACCTCCAGCTTAAATGTTCTCATTAGAAGGCTCACCGGAATCCATAAATGGAAGTTGATCTGTGAGTTAAGATTGTTCCATGGTAACAGGTAAGTGTCTGCAAACCAAACTGAGTTTCATGTTAGTGCCGTCTCCACCATAATCTCAGAAAATAAACTGCTCAGTGTGGTTATGAGAACTCCACTGGAGCCAGCCCCTTTCTCAGAGGATGTAATTGAGCCTAAAGCCCATGCCAATGAAAACTGGCCAGCCTGCCAGTCTCTGAGCTGTTTGTGAGGCTGCACTCAGCCATAGTTTTATCTTGTGCATTACACTCCTTTCAAAGGTTTTGTTTTCCTTCAGAGTCTTTACAGATCTCCAGTCTGTAGTTAGAGTTCCTCTCATCCCTTTATGATAGAAAACCCAATTTCGAGAAGTTCCTTATCCCTGCCATCCTCATGCTGTTAGACAACAAACTGACCATAGTGAAACACTTCCCTATCTCTGAGCGGGATCAGTTCACTGATATCATTTATCAGACACACTCACAAACTTACGTGAACTTTCCAGATGCAAAGGAGAACAGCAACTACTAATCACAACAGCAGAAGGGTTTCAACAGCTTTACACATTGTCACAGTAAGAAGCAGCTGCAAACTCTGAGCCCACTGTGTTCTATATCTCCAGTCCCATGTAGTCAGAACAAATACAGTGTTATGTTTCCATGACAAGCAACAAGTTTAAAAGAGAGGGGATTTATTTTATCACACAGTGCAATGGAGATGGTACAAGATAGGTTGAGATTTCTGACGCACACCCAGGACTGCCAGATACTGCAACAGGTTACCCAGAGAGGTTCTGTGGTCTCCATACACATTTAGCAGTAGATTGGACTAGAGTCCCCTGGACATCCCTCTCAACCTGAGTTATCCCATGACCTTATGGTGCAACAAACCCAAATTTATTTCTCTTTTTTTATGGAACTTTTGCTCTATGTTCTTATATGTTCAACACAACTTTTTATTCAGTCATAGTCATTGATACTTTCATTCTTTTGCCACAAATAAAACAGGTGTTCACAGAAAAAAACAATGAAATCACCGAATGGTTGGAATACAGCCTTTTGAGACAAATATGACATCTACAATAAGCAGGAAGAAAGCAAGAAGCAGAGTCTGGAGTAGCAATGTATTCAGAGAAACATATTTGAAATCTAAATATCTATGCTCAGTTGTCATGCATCATTTACAGACTAGCAGAAAGTGCAGCAGTCTTGATTTTCCACCAAAGCACTTCCTACATTGCCAGGTAAGCAGGGGGGCAGGGGGAATCTCAAATAAATCTGATGGAAATAAATGTGCAGACTTCATACTGAGCTGAGTAATTTTTTTTTTCTGTAAACAACAGTAAAAGTGAAAAAGAGAGCAACAGAATAGTTGCTTTTTCATTATTATTTGGACAGAAGCAGTTAAGTGAGAAAAGAAAGGGAGACAGGTCTTTACTCAATGTTTCCTCTCTCTCAATTGTAAGTGGAACTAATGAAATACAGTCCTCCCAGCAGACTTCTATTTTCCCTCCTCAATACACTAGTCTTTCTGCAGCCTGGTATGCTGCTCTTGCCATTTTCAAGGCATGTTCTGCAAGAAACTGTTGCTTACTCAGCCAAGTAAAAGCCTCTTCATGTTCACTGAGAGGACATGACCAAATCTCTAACTACAGGACAAGCTACCCTAAAGAAACACCCAGAATACTTTTTCAGCAAAGCCAGGAAGGAGGCTGTGACAAGCAGCAAACACAACATAACATCTTTTAGATGCCAGGAAGCAAAAAAGTGAGTCATAAGTCTTACCTTAGATGTACCCTCCTGCAAATACAGCTGGTTCCACTGTCTCAAGATAGAAAGGGGCAAAAAAGAATCTGAATTTCAGGCACGTGGTGGTGGCACATCCTTGACATCCAAAGATCTAAATCAGGAATTTACTTACTTGCTTTTGGCACAGAGGGATATACAGGACTCAGGTAAACACAGAGTGGGAACATTGCCTTGTTCCCCTCAATTCTATGATTACACTGAGGTATTCCACTCATCCAGATCTCTGACTTGACAAGGAAGGGGAGAAAACAGAAAAAAAACTATATCCATCCTGAAACTGGAGAAGTCAAGCAGTTTTACAGCTAACTCACTGATTCTGGACAGGAACTGTCTGAGGTTGTGACAGCTCAAAAGTAACATGTTCTATAAAGCAGTTAGTGCAGACCCACTAACCTCTTGGTTTCAGTAATGCCACCACCTAAAGTGACTGAGCATGCCCTCAGATCCTCTTTAAAAAGACTGCTAGCCTCAAGCGAAATCCCATTTATGTTTCCCCTGCTTTTGCTGCATTCAATCCTACACAGCTAAGCCAGCATCAAGGTCTGCAAGGTCAAGAAAAAAAGTACCCAAGTACACTGTTATTCTGGAAATACCCACTTCAAGAGTTGTTTCTTACGTTTCTTTTAAAGACTCTACTTGGCTCCAGGTCTGTAAGCAGTCACAGGGTCAGGCAGGTACTCACAAGGAAAGACAGACTTGAAGGATGACAGCAAGAAACTAACCAAACCAAAAGGATGCTCAATCAAATAAAAATGGCTCAAAATACTTTCCTGGTGACTCAATATTTTTTCAGTAGACTCATTAAAACTAATACAGATTCACCATTCAGAACCTCGATATAGGATTCAGGTCTATCTCATGGCAGATCATTTAAGAAAAAGAGATTAATTGAAAAAACAGTAGCAAATTATGTGTCTGGTTTGTAAACTGATTACATTAGCAACAGTGCCAAAATATTTTGCTCCCGCATATTTTACAACATCTGTAGTAGAGTACACACACAGACAGAAACATCTTAGGCAGAAGTAGTAACTTTCACTAGACCCACTAGCACTCCTGGAAAAGGCAGACAATATTCCAGATATAAAAGCCCTTCTCATGCCAGAAATAGAAGGAGTAGTTTCCAAGGTACACGAGTTTAGCAGCACGTATGGAAGTTTAGGTACCAACTGAGTTAAACCTTTTATAAAGAAAGAATAATTTGAAACAAACAAATCCTAGCAAAAATATTGCTAAAGATCATTTAAAACTTAAACTGATCATGCTGCAGGAGCATTTCTTGAAGAGTAAAATAATATGGATAAATGTAAGCGAGTCTAGATACAACAACCAAGCAGGTTATCTTGCTTTTCAACATAGGACATAAAAAGGCAAATGTGTTCTCAAGTAGGAAACACATTAGATGTTTCTTTTGGTAGGAATAGTAGGTCCAAAACCCTTTTGAAATTCTACCTACAGAGCTCCCCTTGCACAACCGTTGCAGCTACAGGTAAACAGAAAACCCTGTCTAATCTGGGCAAAACATAATTTATATTATTGTCTATTTCCAACGGGTGAACACACCCACTTTTTAGTTTGCCATTGGAACATTACTGGTTTATGAGCTCTGTTCAAGAGCCTGTACCGTCTCTCCAATTCTTCCTCTTCTCCTTATCTACATAAACTGCAGTTAACATCTCTTTGCAAAAGAGTCAATGGGTTTGACACATGTAGCAACCCACTGCTGCAAGCTAAAATAGTCCCCACTTTACTTGAGAGAATATATTTACAAAACAGAGAGTAAAGTACATATATATTTTTTTAGTTCCATTATATAAGAATTAGTGTGACTCCTTTTACAAACTCTTGGCTGCATTAGGGAAATATCAATACCTTTCTATAATTTTAATGATGTTGCAGGGTCAGCTAAAGCTAATGAAGTTGCACCCTGGATTAATTCAGGCCAATTAAGACAGCAAATTAATTGAAGGCTTCTCCCTCTTGAACAACACCACCAAACCTTTGTGTGAGCTTCAAGTGCTGTGTGTTCCACTTCTCTGCCAGAACTGCAGCCCCACAGCAGTGCTGATTGAAGAAAACATGTGTGTGTGCCTGAGCTAGTGCTGAAACGGCTGGGAGTTCACAGGATCCTCAGGGAATTCAGGCTGGAATGCAATCACATCTTCAGGCACTCAGGGGGACCAGCAACACTAAACTAAAGGGATGCACTGATGCTGTAGCGATCAGAGGTAACAGTTTGAGCTGTACCTACCACATCCATCAGGGCTGCCTGTTCACAGCCCCCACAGGGTGACCAAGATGCTGCACAGGGATCCCCCTCTCCCTTCTCAGTGGCACAGCAGAGCACTGCCATGGAACAGCATCCATTCCTGTCTCATCCTTTCATACTGGCTTTGACCCAGCTGAGCTAACTCTGATCTCATTCAAGTCAAGAAGACTTCAACACTTAAATGCTGATGGACTTTCACCCTTTTACCTGTAAGAGCATTCAGGATTTCACAGAACTCCTCAGAGGTGCCACCCCACTGCCCGGAGCACTGCAGGCTGTATCCCCTGCAGCCTTTGCTTCTCACTGCACTTCTGGAGAGCTGTCCTGACCCAGACACCCTTCACACACTGATGTTAAACATCCCTGCCTCTCACAAGCACAAACCACCCATCTAGACAGCACCGTTTGCAGAATATTTTCTTAATTCATACAACTTTTGGATTATTTAGATTTTCATGTCTTTTAGCAAGAGACAGCTAAAGCTGTGCAGAGGGACAAAAAAGCCACAAAATCAAATCAGAATGTGAAAACAAGTAGAATTTTAAAAGGCTAATTTTGAAAGCTGCAGCATAGAGTCAGCCTCCACAACAACTGCTTTTACTTGAACCATTTCAAGTTAATTTTCACTGAATTCTAACTTTCATTACCTTCTGATCCAGGATGTTCTGTGATTGTTTCTTTTTTCCTTCTTTTCCTCCTGATGGACATCGCCATGAGAACTACAGTGAAATGCATTCCTCCTACTCTGGTAATAAGGTATATATTTGATTCTAAATTATAAAAGGCAACACTTTTTTTGTGTGTGTTGTTACTTTTAGTAACACAAATCAGGCCAGCTGGAGATGTTATCTCTACCCTGGAGAGTCTTGTGCAATGTTTTAAATTGTAAAGGGAAATAAGTGATTCTAGCTTTTATGACAACACAATTCACAGTGACTTCTCCTCGTATTATTTTTCTGGGAATTGCTGCACACTGCAGACTAACATAAACTTCTATGAGCACCTTGAGAGAAATATGCATTTAAAAGTTTATTTAGGCAAGGTAAAAGATTACACTGAGAAGAATACATTAGCATACACTAAGCAGAATAGAGCCAGATCTCCACTCTGGCTTCATTTTCCTCATGTGTAAGTGGACAAGTTATTTTAAAATTCCTACTTCCAGTTGGATGCCAAGTCCTAATCTTCACATTCCAGCCAAGCCCAAAAGACAGAAACACAAATTCTTTTGTAAGAATAACTGAAAAGAGTTCTTCCTGGGCACCACGAGTGACAACCTGAGTGACATAACTGTACCGGGGTTTTATTAAAAGTTTCCAAAAGTAATTTAACAGATCAATACTGAAAAATTAATTCCTCAATCCAAGATAGGAGTAAGCATCACACAGGGTTCTGTGGAGGTATTACACATTAGTTCAGTTTAGATTCTGGGATAAAAGGCACAAATTGAAAACTAGCAACTGCAGTGAAGGTTGATAAGCCTGAAGGAACAACACTGACCCTTTGCAGAATTCTTGTGTCTTATGGGCAAATTCCTCATTCTAAATAGCTTCTGTAACACCAGCCTGCCCACCTTCCATTTGACATGAAAATGTACCTCTCTCCTAAACAACTGTTTGCAGACAACAACAATTATAGTGATTTCCAAATCCAGGAGGATTTCCTCCAACTGCCCCACCCCCTGCACTCCAATGTAAAGAATAGTTTTGACAGGAAAATGGCCAAGTTCCCTTCCACTGATAAGCTTCACAGATAGATCTGTGGACACTATCAAAGAGGAAGAACAACAATTTGGAAGCAGAACTCAGTAGTATCCCGTGGCTGAACACAGAAACATGTCCTGTAACATCATCATATTCTCAGTTCCTGCCGGAACGTGCATTACACCAGGTCCAAGAGATGTGACCCAAGCTAAATATCTCCGTTCACTTTCAGCCTGCATTCCATCCCTAAAAAGATCATAACTAAAGTAAATAAGGGTTCTGACAATGTATTGGATTTCTAACAGGTTGTAATACTTTTTCCCCTCACACATAACATCTGTCTTTTTTAAAGCGTGAAGACTAATTTAAATAAACATCTTTAAACAAGCTAAAGTCAGTCATTGTCTCACAATAGAAATTAAATAAATTGCCCTTTTTCTACCTATTTGTTTCACTTCCCCAGCTGTATTTTCCAAGCATTGAAAATAATATTAAGAGTATGGACAGACAGTTAAGATAACTATCTTGTGGCACAGCTGGCTAGAAGCAATGCACAAAAAATAATGTACTAAGAGTTCATTCTGCAGTAGGAATTGGTATTTTGATACTAAGTGTATATGAAGAAATTACACCAATAAATTTTTTTCACTCGAGAGAAATATCAGCCTAATAGCTCTGTAGAAATGGCAGGAAACTGCTGAAAAAGAAACTTGTTTCTCTCCAAGGAATATGGAAAGATGTGGACTCATGTACCACAGACACTTGAATTTATCCCTGTATCTGAGTTGAATGTTATATATTTAAATACAAGATTTGTAGATAAAAGTAGTCAGCCTTCTCCCTAGTGTCTTCCTACCTCCACAGAAACATACACAGCTACTCTGTGAAAAGAGAAACTAACTGCTTTGACTGAATTTCAGTTTTCTCACCAAATTTCAGAGTCCTCACAAAAACATATAAACTACATTTCCAGTTTGCTGTTTTTGTTACCCAGTACAGTTTTAGGGAACGTGTGTTTTCATGCACTCTGCCCTGAAGTGGTGATTAATCATTCCATCTTTTCCCTTGAACGGAGTTCAGAATAAGGAATTATAAAGAGTTCTTGCATATAAGCAACTGTACAAATAAAACTGAAAATGGAAAAAGGGTAAGATTAAAGAAGTTTGGGACATAACATGGTTGGTGTGCTTTGTTACTCTCCTAAGGGAGGGGAGAAGAGGTCTATACCCTACATTGCCTATAGTTCATATATACAGACAAAGAGCAAAGGTTAAAGCATCGTTTAAAAGGTAATTTTCCACACAAGAGACAGACAAAGTCAGAGGAGTTATACCTGCTTGGTTTTGGTAATTTTTGTTTGGTTGGGTTTTTTCATATATGACACAGATTTTAATAAGCTTTAGTTATTTGCTTCTGAAGGGCTCTTATTGAAACCAATCCCTACTCTGTAAGAATGCAACAGGCAGTAGATTTTTTTAAAATATAGAACAGTCTATTCCCATTTATTCCCAACGCATGTTCAAGATCTGCATTCTTCTGAGACACTGAAATATGGAGAACACTGACAGAAATTAGTATAGGAGAGCTGTCCTGTGCAAAGGATTCAATAGCAAAGGAGCACAAGGAGACTGTGTGGGAGCTGTGCAAGTAAGAAGACAAAGCTCAAAGTTGTACCAGGACAAAAGAGATGACACGCAAAAACAAGGTACGTAAAAACCCCTCAGTGGCAGAGAGAGAATGGTGCAAAGTCAGCAAGAAGCTTGGAAACAGTGACCTCTCATTGCCCTGTTCTGTCTCTGCGCTTCAATTCCTTAATTTATTCTAGTCTGACAATTGCAACCTCAGTGTTCTCAAAGCAATCAACAAGTCTATTGCTCAGAATGAACATCAAACTGATTGTTAGAGCTAAATGGTGGTTTGTCAGGTTGCCAGAATGACTCTTGAAAGGAAATACATTATTACAATTTTAGCTAGTCGATTAACGTCACAAGTACCACAGGCATTCATTTTCCCGAGTCAGTGTTATGTGTGCAGAGGTACTCCTGGCATGAAGGATAAATAACTGCTGTAACTATCCTGTTTTACTTCTTTCAGCTTCCAAACATCCTCCCACAGGCACACACAAACTCTACCACTTCTTCGCTGTTTTGCACTCATATGCCAAAGCCTCCACTATGATCAGAGCCCCAGTGGGCAAGACAACAATCCTTACCTAAGAGATGTTAAATAGCCAGGACTGCAAATGGTAGGAGAAATGATGGAGGAAGCTGGAGATAAAGTTACTTGCCCAAGGTCACAGAGCAGGCCAGAAACAGAACCCCCATCTCCTCTTCCCTTCCTAATAGGTCACATTTTCTCTCACCTTTGGCTGAACTATCTTCTTTACTGCTTTTCAGTTATGAATAATTCATTCTTCAGCTCTTAGGTCAAGATTTCTGTTCACATATGATAACATTAACCAGATAGAAAGTCTTAGGCTACCATATTAAAAATACTAAAAAGTATGGTAAGATCAAACATTTTCAGCCAAGAATGTTGCTGATGGTTTCTTTATCCATACGCATTTAGCATTGCTTCTTCTTTACTGATACTGATGTGATTAATTCTGTCTCCCTCTGCCTGCCCATGGCAAGGACTTCATTTCTGCAACTTACAGCTTGAAACATGAAGAAATCCTGCATTCAAATTAGCTGCAGCATTTCCTTTGCCCCAGAAGTATTTTGAGTTTGTAGGGATTAATGCAAACCTGGTAACAAAATTTAATAAAGGTAAACCGCAAATTCTGCTGCTAATAACAATTTATCACTTTTATATGCAAGACTGGATCACCCATCCAAATGATCTGGCGCTCAAAACAAATTCTAACCAGTGACTTGCTCTAGATAACCAAAATTGTTGTCTTGACATTAACTACACTAAGTTACTGCATTGAATAAAGTTCACTGATCTGATTTCTGGAAGTGCTAGATACAGCTCCTATTGACCCTATCTGTGTGAATAATTGACTTTTAAGACAGAAGTTGTCCATTACTCCATTATGCTGAATCAACTTGTCAAAGAAAGCATCCTTTAGCTGCCTTCCATTAATTACAGTATAACATCCAAAGTAGTTGTAAATAACATGCCCCAAGCCTTTAATAGAAATGTTGGTCACATCATCTTCTGTCATTCTACTTGAACTCCACACCTAGATTCTCTACTTTCCCGGTTACATTTTCTATGAGGAGTACAATAAAAACTATGGTACAGTTTTTTTAAATCATTCAGGGGAAAAAAGAGGCTGTGTAATGATTACTAAGGAAATAAGAAGGGTACAGTGGACTGTGAGGGTGAATAACAGAAACAGGGGATTTCTTTCCATTGTCCACATCTCCCACAGCAGAATTGTATCCCTTCAAATTTCTGTGCAGAATGACTCCTCTTACCCAGCCATCAGCCTCCAGGGAAAACTGCAGGGTACTGGGATTCCTTTGCCTAAATGTCATGACTGTTTGAACAGAGGTTGGTGCGAGTACAGATCATACATACCTACTCTCTAACACGCATGTGTTACATCATCTAACTTTAGATCCTGAAATGCTCCATACCAACTATTTCTTAATAGTATATTTTATCTAATAAAACTTCAGTGTAGCATAAGGTTACAGCCCAGTGAAGAACAAACAGGTGGATTGCTATAGCAACTGTATGAAACCACTCCAAGTGAACTAGATGGGAGTGAGAGGAATGCATGAGGTCTCCCAGTAAGAAGGCTGGGTGCTGATGTCTGACTGCAAGGCACCAACTCAAAGGCTGCTCAGTCCCCTTCAGACTTTATGGGTGATGAAAGAGGAGACAAGGCCCAGACAAATGGGTGGCTGCCCCTCGGTCATCCAGCACATGGGATGGCACAGCTCTGTTAGGTTGCCACCAAATACTGGGACAAGCCAGATGATAAATTCTTGGGTTCCAAAAAACAGGCAGGTTTCCCCGATATAAAGCATAATTCTTGTCCTCAAACCAATTTGCTCACAACAAATCCTATGTCAAAAAGTGAAGAGAAACACAGAAACAATGAAGCCACAAACTCAAAGAAACATGAATCTTCCTGCTGAACAGCAACTTGACTGAGCAATGTGTTATAAATAGTCTTGCAAGTACAGAATTGGACACAATGACTTCTGGAGGTACTTTAGAGTCTACATCATTCTGTCATTCTACATTCAAATCTTGCCCCGCCCTTAATTCAGGCTCGCATATTACTTCTCTTGAAGAGAAAAGGAACAGAAAAGAGATTTGAAAGCAGAAAACTGCCACTATTTGCTCATGTTTTAATGAAGTGAATTTTCAAATAGGAAGCAGAATAGAGTACAATTCATTTTATTTTTTTTTTTTTAATCTATTTCTAGAAAAGCTCCTGTCATTTTTTCTAAAAGAATTTCAGAAAGTGGTAATGGCTTTTCCAGTTCCAAGGAAATAAATGCCCAAGAGATTGGGATTAGAAGCACTAAAGAGAGGGTGCTCCTACTGAGAGGAGAGGGGGGAGAAGGTGTGTGGTTAACTTACTCACTGTTCACACCTATATGATGTAGGGCTTAAAAGAAGAAAAAAAAATCCATGCAGTCTTAATTATATATCCTTAATCTAAAAGCCTCACATTTTCTGATATTTTTCATTTAATTCAAAATATAAATGCTTTATTTGTGCAGTAAGATTTTCCTGCTGCGTTATCTTTTGAAATCCAATAGCAGTGTGAGCAGACAGCACTAATGAGTCTGTAGTCATTAAAAAGACAGGCTGAAAGATGGACTAGCAATAAAATCAAAACATAGAACCATATTATTATAATAAGTATTTGAGCTAATACTATATATAATTACAATCCTAATGTCAGTTTAAGCTTACAGAACCTTGAGTGCCTTATGTTACCTTTATAAAACATCAGCAATTAGATAATAAGGAGTAGGTGCTAAGTGTGACATTTAACCTCTGGGCAGAAAAAGGCTGTGCAAAAAATCTTCCCGCAGGCAGAAACTGCATGTTCAGTGCTGAACTGCAACTTGCCCCCCCCCCTCCCCCCCTCCCATTTTCAGCACTGTGCTGCCACAGGATACATGGGAGCATGTGCAGCCACCCTTGCTGGGAGCTGTTCCTTAGTTTTAAGTAAAGTTCAGTAAAAACAATCTCAGTCAAACCCTTGCCAGCTGGAGGGTGAGGAGGAGAGATCTCAGAATGTCCTCTACTACTACTGAACATTGGCCTAAGTGGCCAAAGTCACAACCAACACTTCTGGCAAATAAACTACTTTGCAACAGACAGCAGTGAAGAGAAACAACCATCACACACATGAAGGACTATCTGAGTATGAGCATATATAAAATTGCCTATTGAAACCTATATGTGAACATCACTTTTCTGGCAAAGTACTACTATTGATGTACCAAACCCGAACAGGACTCGCCTTCCATTTCCACTGACAGAGTGGCATTGTACTTTTACGTTCTTTTAAAGTGTTGGAAGGAAATCAGCATGAAATGGTTCAAAAACTGATGTAGGAGCCTCCAAAACATACTTTTCCTGAAAGCATTTTAAGGAGCATCCAGACTCTCTTTCCACTAACATCATTCATGCCAGCCTAGAAGACTCAAACCTTCTACTGGCTGAAAAACCTTCAAAATCTGGCTACTGCTTTACCCAGTTACCTACACTGTAGTATAAGTCTTTAATTTTTGATCCAAGTAATGGAATGCATTCAAAAACTCACTACAGTTTTAACACACTGATTTAATCTAAAAAGGGATATTAGAGACATACATAAAACAATTTCTTACTTGTTTTAGAGCAGGTAAATAGAAATTTATTCCATGCTATAAGATGAGGACCAACATCAAGGACTGCAGTTCATGTTTCAAACCTGCTGTCACAGAACTTGGAAAAACAGGTAAGCATCTCTCAGCTCAATACTACCACAAGGAAATCACACACAAATTTGTGTCTAAACAAACATTTTACACCTAGAGTAACAAGCAAAGGGAAGCCAAGCCTCTTTCCTTAGTCTTAAATGCCAAAGTCCTGATAGGACCTGCAACTTCTGGGAACAATTTTCCATCAAACACAAAAATATTTATTATTCACAAAAAAAAGGTCACATCCATGCCCATTACCGGAGTCCAATTTAACACTGAGAACTCCACTCCAAGTGTGACAGCACATGTGCCTATAACCCCCATACCCCAGATATGAACCACTTTGCAAATAGACTGAAACTAATTTATTTCTAGAAACTTCAAATTTATTATTTCTCCACTCTATGAAGCAGTTCATATGAATAAACTACACTCTAGTTCTATCTTCATAAACAAAGAACTAAACTATGGTAATATAATTAATGCCATACAGGATGTATTTGTGGGAAAAATATCTCAACTAACATGATGAGATTAACAGTTCATATTAAAAAGAAAATTGCTTGATGGAGTTTTATGTGGATAAATTAGACCTCGTACTTCCCAAAATGTTAACTGAGAACCTGAAATAAAACAAAGTCAATACATGTCATGTGCTAATCAAATGAAAAGCTGATTAAGTGACAAATCTCAGTCGAAACTCGAAGCAGAAAATCCTCATTGGGGGAGCAGGGTTTTTAGTGGGTTCCTGTAGGCCCTACAGGGTTTTAATAATTCACTTTTTACAATTAGCCACCCAATGGGAAAAAATAACAGTAACATCTGGAGATGAGGCTGAGGAAAAAAGTAAGCAAGAAGCAGGGTATGTCATGGATGCACAAGCACAAATAGCAGTGGGATCAGGAGCAACGTGCACTTTACCACTACTAAATGTAAACACAGGCAAACATTTTGGCCCACCAAATGCGGGGAGAAGGAACCTCTCCAAATCACCGTGTCACAGCATACCAGCAGGAGCTCTGGCATGATTCACTCTTGCTTGTTTACTCTATTTTGTCCTCTTACAGAAGATGAACTTCAGTTCTTCAGTACTTTTAATTTTAAATGGCTACTACATGTGTGTGTGTGGGGGCTCATCTAAATGCACATACACATACATAAAATAGGATGTTCTTCCTTGGGCCAAGAAATAAAGGGAAAGCATGCAATTTACACAAAAGGATTAACACGTTGCCATAGAGATTTGATTCATTTTTTTTTATAGATCCAAGTCGCCCCTTAAGGTGAGGAATGAAATAAACACCCCTGTGGCGTGACACTCCAATCAATGTGCTAGAATCACAGATCACCAGCAATTCCTTCTCTCCAGCATGTTCCTGAGGACTTGGAAATTGACTTACAAAAAGACACAACCCAAAATCAGCTGAAGATAACTAAAATTCTGCATAAGTCAAAATGCTGTTACTCAATTCTCAAGATACTACTGCAATTTCAATATTATTTTTCTCTCTTACTATTAAACTTGTCTTAAAAATACCTTGTTTGAAGAGGGCCATGGTCAGCATTTTAAGCATTTCCAAAACAACCATTTGAAAAACTGACTGATACAAAGCAAAAACACAACCTCTGTGCAACCTTGAGACCACGTGCTAGCAGAATGATTACAGCGAATAAGAAGCCAAGTACATGCACAGTGATTTCCCTCACCAGGTTCAGAAACACTGCAGGAAAATTATTCTTCACATACTTTGCTTTCAGCGTAATATCCGTTTTTATAAATTCCAGTAATACCACAATAGATACAAAAGAAAGTACTTGCTAGCAAAGCGAGTACTATGTTTGCAGAACTAAAAATTAATTATTCTTACTATAGTCCAAAGTCTGGCATAAAAGCTTTACTGAAAGGTCACGATTGTCCTTTCTTCACACAGGATCATTTAATAAATAGTAAACCGTATCATATTCACTGCCACAGGCTGCCCACAGAAACTTCCATCCCTGGAAGTGTTCAAAGGCCAGACTGGAACCTGAGCAACCTGGGACAGTGGAAGGTGTCCCCCCTGCCCATGGCAGGGGGTGGGAACTGAATGATCTTACAGGTCCCTTCCAACCCAAAGCATTCTGTGATCGTATTATAGTTTAAGAATACAACCTACTATTTGCTTCAAAGCACAGTTCTCAGGACTCAGTTTATTCACCTACACAGGTTAAATAAATGAAGGGGGTGGGTAGGATGGGGGATGAATCTCAGAATTAAAGGTATAGTCAATTTTCAGAATGGAAATGTGGTACCATTGCATGTTGGATACAGCCTGGTGCCCTTGCTAATTGATGCCAAAAAAAGTGGACTCATTCTCATCCTCTGTCCTCAACCCCTTGTTCACAGCCCCCCTCACACCCTGGGACTCGTGCAGGTGCTTATCTGAAAAAAGGGCAAACCCAAATATCAAAGCAACACCCATCATCTTTCTATTGAAGGACACAATAAAGTAACATTTCTCAAGTTGTTTAGGGACACAAAGAGCCATTTATATATGTAACTACCTTTCCAAACCCAGCCCTTGCTTGTCAAAAATCTACAATGTTCAAATGAATGATGGGATTCAAACTTGGCACATATGCTTCAGATATGACTACAGCCATTAGTGTTCCTATCTAATATTCCAGCATCTCCTGTGGTAAATTATTTCCTGTAACTGAGAAGTAATTATCACAAAGTTATTGGGTTATCAGACTTCTAATGATGTTATAATTGCTTTCATTATACAATTGATTTGTCACAAATGCTCATATTACAAATATTATTGACCTCCTGCCACTCCTATAACATAATTAAAGTTGCAGTTCAGCTTAACACATTGCCCTCTTGTGATGCTGAAGACACATGACAGAAGCCACAAAGTACCTGGAGAGCCACTTTTTGGCTCAGCAGCAGTATGAGACCCCGGGCAAATGTTATTTTGCCATCTATTCTCCCAATTCTTACTTTCTCCATACTTCACCTTGGTGTTTCAATACCTTAACTCTGCTTCTTTATTTAGCTATGCTTCATTTACCCCACTGCATCATCATATTTCTCTCCACGTAAAAGAATTACATCCTATTCTGCAGTTTTCCTTTGGACACTCGCTACACTTGCACCAAAACCAAATTAGTTTCTGCTTTCCTTTGCCTGGTACTTTTCTTTTTGATTAAGTAACAGCCCAAATAATTGACTTGCTATTTTTTTTTCCCCTAGCATTCAACTTCTGCCTTTTAGCACAATTATTTTCCCCCTTCATTTGTCTCTGGAGATTTTGCTGAATCCATCCCAAAGTTCAGACAAAGGAAGTACAAGTACCCCATCGGTCTTGTTTTAGCAGCACCCCCATCCAAGCCTATTAAGTTTGGTACATTTAGTATGGCATTCTTACCTTCCACAAGCTGTTGTTCTGAAATAACAAGACACCTTTGTAAGTAACCTTTTGCAAATGAGAGCCCTAAAATCTAATATTGTTAATACATTTGTTCAAGGTTGCTACTTTCATACAAATGTAACCAAGACCCATCTTTCCCTTGTTTTTCTTGTATGACAACTGGAGTTGAACCAATCAAGGCTAAAGCACCTACTAGCCACAGCGAGTTAACCTGGTGTGCACATTGACTCCTGAAAGTCTAGGAAGTCATTAAACTATCCATCTGCCTACACATCTTCCTGCAGCTCAGAGATGTCCACACATGAAAAGCCAGAGGATTAAAAACACAGAATGAGGGGTGGGAAAAAAATATCTGTGTTTAGTGTCTATCCTCTAGAATTAAGCCAACATAATTAAGAATTGGGGAACTAGGGCAACATAGTACTAGAAAACAAACAGATGTCCATAATAGCAGAAATTTGCAGTATGAGAGTTAAAGTATATCTTTTAGGTAGTAATAAGGGAAGGTAATACCAAGAATAAATAATGTATACACAAACCATTAAAAACCCAAGAGGTCAATCTTGGTCCAAAAAAGTAAAAAATAATAAATATTTTAGGGGTTTGGGCATACCCAGCATTTAAATTACTGCATTACTAAATGGATAAAAAGGCAAAAACACCCAGAAGTTATGTAATAAACATCTGAATCACTGTTGTCTGAAGTAAAAAACAAATAAGCCTTCTAAAATGTCTCTATTTTCAGACATAACTCTAGCCTGTGTAGGAATCTGCAATGCCATGTCAGGAATAGACTACACCTGACCCCAAGAGTACAATAACAGCACCAGACTTACACTGAACTTACACCGGTGTAGATCAGGGGCAACTTCACTGAGGTCAAGTAAACTTGCAGAGAAATTTTAAGAGGCAACTTTCAGAATCCATACTGTAATTCTCTAGTGCCCTTCACATTATGTCACCATTCAAATGTTTCCAAGGACTGCCATAAATTATGAATATTACACTCTAAGAACATAGGGGGAGCTGTGTGACAGTTTCTATCACAAGACCAGGTCTGTAAACAGGTGGGAACCAGCTGTCTCATTTATCCTGCACACCACTCATTAAGACCACAACAGTGACAAAACTATAGGAGAAACATTCCTGTGAAGCAAGAGTTACACTCTCTACCTTAAAACTCAATTTTATTAGTAAGGACATTTGCAACTCCCAAAACAGTGTTAATCTGCTTATGAGAACCACCAACACCTGAATATATATGGTAGCCCTACTGACTTGAAAAGAATAGGAAGCATCTTACATAGCACAAGGCTTTAGCAGAAAACCTCCAAGAGAGACCTAAGTGCTAGGCAACCTCAGCTGTGGAACTGGGAACAAACAACACCGAAGACATGGGGGAGGAGAGGGGAGCAGAGAGATTTGATTTGACCTTCTATTTAAAGCAAAACAGCGTTTTCTTGTTACAATAGTGGAGAAAGACAGCACTACTGATGTGTAGGAGCTCTCTACAGGAATGTTACTCTTCAGAGGAATATTCTCTCTTCTCAGAACAAGTGGTCTCTAGCTGGCTGATGACACTCCATGCAGGCAAGTAGAAGAGTTCAGGGAGTGCCAAACAAACAAACCCATCAAGCATTTTTTTTGCCAGCTTGGAGGCAGACTTTTAACAAAAGAATTTTCTTTTCACATGCTCCCTAGCATATCAGTGTTCCGCCTATGACAGCACAAATAAATTTAAATCCTATTTCTGAGGCATTAAATTTCTCTCCAGTGTGTTCCACTTGGAAACAGTTTAGGGAATATAGGGCTAAAATAAGACACACAAACAAAGTTTCAACAGCAGGACCAAAATTAGAGACCTAGTTTAAAAATATCCAGAGAAAGTTTCTTTCAGAGGATTCATCATTCATATAGCAAGGCATGATCTCATGGTGAAATATCCATGTGTGTGTGGGGGGGCGTTAAATGCAAAGCACAATACTTAAAATTATTCATTTATTTCTCCTTCCTAGAATCCTGAAATGGTATACCCTTGAAACTCAATTGAACAAAGACACATCTATTTTAAACTCTATCATCATCACAGGAATTTTTTTCCCTCAGAACAGCACTTAAATAACAGAAGCAATTGCATTTGGTGTAACAGTAGTTCTGACTTACAGATACCAAGATTTCAAACTAGTTACCATTAGAGATACTTTCCTCTGCTTTAATCAGTTATCTGCTAGTAAAATAATCAAGTGTCTAATTAATAATTTTACTTCTAAAAATAAATAAAATAAGTAGATTATTATTGCTGTTGTTTTCTTCCTATTCTGAGTTACAGAATGATTTCTGGGAGCATAGTTCTTTATTTTGTGGCAAATGATGCAATTAACTTTCTCCAGCACGATTAAGTAATTCTTAGTTATGTGATCACATCAGTACTGTAAGCTTTTCATACCAGATTCACATACATGTACCCCTTTTCATTTCCACACCTAATCTAATGACCACTACAAAATTCTCTGGATACTGTAGGTCCATCCTTTCAAAGAGGATATATAGAGAAACTGACAGAGGATTATTGATTCATATCAGATGTAATTAATCACTCTGTCAATTACAGTTCCTTATTCCTGTGCTAAATTCAGGCTCAATTGGCAACAACCACTCTTGACCAGACTCCCATCAAACTCTCCAGTATGTGTCACTGTGCCATCCATTAATCCATTATATATATAACCTAAAGATATAGAAGAAAATTGATGTTGGAATACATTCCTCATGCAAAGAAATGCCCTAAAATACCTAAAGAACAACGCAGCGAACTGCAACAACAGGTCATCAGACCTGGATTTCACATGATAGGTTTCAACTGGACTGAAATTCATTTAGGGGAAAAAAAGGATCCTATTTAAAAATAATAATAATTAAAAAAGACACTAAAAACCTTTGCTAAAGACTGCTGTCAAATAGGTATTTCATCCTTCATCCCCCGAGTGGGTTTGCCTTTGTGCAAGATCTGCTCTACAGGGTTTCCCGCATCCCTCACAGTAACAGACATGAACAACCATCTCCAGCACATCCCAAGCATCATGGAAGAAAGCCCTGCTCACCCAGCAAAAGGACAGGAAGAAATGAAAACTAGTTTCAGTGAAGTCATGCATTAGGTGACTATAGTCTTGAAACATTTAGACTTCATTTCAAACAAGAGAATAAAAAAAAGTATTATTTGTAGACAGGCTTACTTTATAAGTAAAAGATTTCTTAATGGAACAATTTACTTTTGAAAAGGTATTTCAAAAGTAATCTTCTCTCACAGCCTGTAATTTACAAACTATCAGGTTTGTTCATGACAGACAATATCACTTGTGGTGATGAATCACACCAAAAGCATATTGGTCAAACAAGGTTTCCAGATAACTTCAGAGATGAAGGGGTGAGGAGAGGTATCAGCATACTGTAGAAGACTTGAGTTTGCACTGGTTTTACTTTCCTGCTTTTCCTTGTACATGTACCCAGTGGAAAAGTATCCCACAACGAGTTACATTGAGTACCACCACAAATTCAGAGGAGCTTTCACTCAATTCAGGGTTAAGAAACTGCTCAAATCACTGCACAGAGATATGCAGGGTTGCATTTCTACTGCATAGCACTAGCTTTGCCCAGACTCATGCATTGCTTTCAGATCATTAAGCAGGAACTCAAGCATTTCTAAATTATTGGTTTATGATAATAAAAAAAATAAAAATAAAAAAAAGGGCACCAAACAAAACAAAAAAACCTTTCACTTTCCCCACCCCCAAAATAATTTGGTAATCGCCTTCTTGGAAAACCTAAAATGTCAAGCGTGGATGAAAGGCATGAGAGCCCAGGGGCACAGCTATGAGGGCCAGTCCCCTGAAGCCTGTGGAACTCAGCTGTTGATGGAGACACGAGAGCCACAAAACACAGTATTTATTACTACATTAGACCTTTTTCAATACTGCAGTTGCATGAAGGAGAAACAGTAAGCTGCAAGGAAAAGAACTGCTACAATTATCTCAGGAAAGAAAATAAAGGTGACCAGAGGAAATAACATGCCTTCACATTGTGATGTAACTACTTCCAAAGTAACTAGGTCTTTCTAATTTTTGTACTTTGTTTTTGAAGAATTTCCAAAAGCACAAACAGAAATTACTTCAGCTCTAACTGCTCTTCAAAATATTTTCTCCTCATCAAAATTCTGTATTTTTATGTATTTTAAAGCTTTAAAAGCATTATACAGCTGTGCTATCTTACATAAAAAGGGATGAGTGACTATACCTGTCGCTAACCAACTACTACACTTGTACAAATCCTTTTCTTCTCTTCAATTAAGTAACCACCATCACGGCAGGAGGCGGCTGTCATTTTTCTTCCTTCATATTTGGAAATTAAATCCTGCATATTTTATATTTAACTCTTGTTTTCTTACTAATTAGCAAATTTATAATGCTGACAGCCATGGCACAGACACAGGACCTGTGCTTTGCAGCTCCCTGTAACTGTCCCAGCAGAAAGAAAAGGAAAAAACCACCTCAGCTCTTTTTGGCCCAACAGCTCACTTATCAAGATGCAAATTGTGTACATTTGGGGGGTTCTGGTAGTAGAGCATCACACTGTGAGGAGACTTTTGATGAACTCCCCACTCCAGCTCACAAACGGGCATGTTAGTTGTGCCTCGCAGTACACATACTGGAGCTTCTGTATAGCTTTACAATTTATATTATTCATATATGTCTAAAGGAATACTCTGAAGTGAATACTCTATACACTTTAAAATGGTAAGTATGAGCAATTAACTGAAAGATATAAATCTTGCACTACTGAAAAAAATGAGTAACATGTCTTCTAACTAATGGAGTGCAAATGCTATAAAAACCCCAGGCTTAGAGAAGCGTTCTTCTTCCCAGCCCCCAGAGCTTTCCAGATAAATATCTAATTATTTGAAAGCACAATTTCAATACATGAATAATCTCACTAGATTGCTGTAAGTAGATATTGATGCATTCCTACAAAAATGTCTCCACTGCCTGTAGAACCCATTTACACTTTTTATGCTTTTTGTGTGTTTTAAAAAGTGCATTTTTAAAGTCTGCTATCAAAGACTACACATGTTCTAATACATAATTTTAAATTGCCAGAATTTAAACCAGTTAGAAATCACTCTGGAATTGACACGAGGTCAGCAGAAACTATAGGGACCTGGCTTAGATACAACAAAACAATCATAAATCACATCTGTAAGTTTAATAAAATACTTCCAGACTGTGCAGCATTTTAACTATTCTATTAAATAAGACATAGTGCTTATAAAAACAGTTTATACTTAGTAATACCATTTAAAAAAATCCAAACCCACACAATTAAAAAGAAAAGGTATTACAAAATCCTAAAAGGAAGGCTTAGTTATTAACTTCCATCATGTACATCATCTTAGAGTCTTTTCTTATGCACCCCATTGAGCAAGACCCCACTGAGGTTCTTCAGTTTTGGAAATTTTTTTTAAAAACCCCTAAGTCTAAGAAACAAGTCTGTTGACATATTGAACCCACTACCTCAAAAAGGTTACAGTAACCTTTCTGGTTTAAAGTGAAAAATCAATTCAATCTATTCTAGGTGATGTATCCAAGGCAGACCACTCAGATAGTCAAGTGTGTGTTTTTGTTAGCAAGGTAAAAAGCTGAGTAGGATGCACATAGGCAAATAGCTAACAATAAAAGAATTCCAAGAAAAAGGTGGGTTTCTATTGCTACCTGAAACTTTGAAATATTTATGTGTTTATAGATAAGCAGTACATAAAATAAGGTGCCTCCAGTATGCTTAGAGAAAGGAGAGATTTCCCAGTTTGTCCCTGCATCCCGGCTGACTGTGCCAGGCTTCTGTTACAACCAGACACCATTCAGTTTCTGCTGAAGTGAACCCGTGGTTTTCTCTCACAATTTTACAATGACATTTCAGAAGAAAATTCAGCAAAAGGCAAAGAAAGTTGGGCACTCGGGTCTTAGTCTAATCCAACCAATGTTCAAAAATGATCCATTTTCATGTACAGTACATTGCACACTTCAAAAATCCTCATTTGTTTGACTGCATCCTTTGATGCCAGAGTTGTGCCCTGTCTCTCCAGACTGATTGTGAAGACCTTTCACAGGATCCAAGAGGAAGCATGTCTCTGAACTCATTTTATTCCCAAAGGATGCTGCTGGGCTGAATGTGATGAAGAGGGGGGAAAATGAAATACTCATAGCAGAAAGCGGTTTGGTTCTATGAGGAGAACACAACAATTATACCAACATCCCAAAGCTGGAGCTAAAAACTGTTAGCAATATAAAGCTTAATTGCTGGGCAAAATCAGACTTTAGTGCTGCTCAGTATGTAACTGAACATGATCCACTGTGATAGCAAGAAAGACTCAACAATAAAGATGGGCTGTTCCGTCCCTGGAATAGTTCTGCAGATGGAACACATGGCTGGAGCTCTGTACATCTTTGCTTTATATAGACAACAATTCTGTTTTTGAAGTTAAAGGCAGTTCTTCAGTTTACCATGCCAAAAAAACAATAACAAAAATATTGTTGGCACACACACAGATCATCACATCCTGTATCGACATATGCAGTTGGGGAAGGGGTATTTTGCTCAACTAAGTGCTGAGTTAATGAGCTCATGAAATACAAATAATAGCATACTGATTCATGCTTCAACTTCTTTTAAGAAGAAACTGGCCAGCTGTCCAAGAACACTGTCAACAGACGATCATTTTGTAAGGCTGACATTACATTGACCCCCTTTCCAAAGCAGTAAGTACAGTTTGTCATCTCAGAAAACTTAAATATTTTTGTAAATAAGTGTTTTGCTTGCAAGGAAACATGACCAGCATCCTAAGAAAACAGGAATATTTTACCAGTTATAACTTCTGTGAAGTCTGACTGCTTGACTCAGCACTACAGCTCCTACAGTCTTTCCAAACTAATTAGAGATGTGTTAGGACACTCACAAGAAATGCAATTGGGGGACTTCTCAGTCCTAATAAATCAACCATGTCATTTCATTTGGTGCCTTCTTTCCCTATTGCTTGCTTCCCATGATATGTATCACATCCATTATTGTTTCTTAGACTACATTTGTTACAGGTCAAAGTAAAGCAAAAAAAAAAAAAAATTATTTCCTGTACTTGTCATCATAATTCATTTTATAACAAAAATATTCTTATTGCATGCCAACCTGTAAGATCAATGATTGTTTTTTGAAATTCATTGAAGTGCAGGTATGTGAACAGAATATCTTAATTTGACTGTCATGCAACTCTTGCAATAGTCAAGCCTCCTAATTACGCCTGCTTTTCTAAACCAGTACTAGAAATGTTGGTGGTTACAAGCTAAAGCTTGTAAACAGGGAGTAAAAGGGTAAACAGGAAGCTTTCTACTGATTTATTTCATTCCCATATAATTTTTTAAAAAGGAAGAAAAAAAGAAAAAAGACAAAAAAAAACCCAAACAGGAATACAAGAAATCTGAAGCACAAGACAAGAGAATTGGGATTAACTGAACAGCTTGAAGAAAACATGGAATAGCTCCTTCCAAAAAAATTTCATCTACATCTGCACAGATGTAGAATGTCTTGGCACCAAATGCTCGAAGATGGGAGCTATTCCATTTCCCCTGCAGCTACAAAAGGAAGAGCTGGTGGACATACACACAAAGATGTCCAAGCTCACTGCTTTACTTTACATCACTCTTTCCATAGAGACTAATTCTCACTGATGTATCATGAGGAATCTTATTTACTACCCTAAACTGAACTTTGTGCCAATAAAGACAGAGTATTCACATTATATATAATCATATTCAATTCTGACTTAAATTTAGTTTAGATTTTTGGGTTGGTTTGGGTTTTTTTTGGGGAGGAGGGGGCTTGGGGGCAGGATTTTTTCATTTGTTTGGTTTTTTGGTTGGTCGGTTGGGCTTTGGGGGGGGGAAATGAGGAAAGCTGCTTAATGCTGCAGATCCAAGAAAATGAGAGAATGTGCTTGGAGTTCCTCCAACAGGGTGGCAGAACACTCAGAAGAGGATTCTGAAGATTTTAAGCTGGTGAGATTGCATACAACACAATAATTTATCACTGGCTCTTTTCAAAGAGAAAAAAAAAAAAATTGACCTTGTGGTGGCAAAATGAATCAGGAAAGGAGTGGGGAGGGTCAAGGCAGGTAAAGCATTTGCTGTTCTACCAGAAAAGAATTTCAGAAGCAGAGTTCTCCATGTCAGATGGGCAGGAGAAAGGAACTGAAATTGCCTCCTCCACATCTTACATGTATATGCACCAGGCAGAAAGAAGGAACATTCTGGTCTGGAGTAATAGGCACATCATTAGAATGCACATGTGGACACCAAGAAAAACTGTACTTCTTCAAACAGCATGCAGGCTCTATGAAATGGATTCACCACTCCAGAAGAACATTGCTCCAGCCCCTGGTTAACAAGTGCAGATCACTGCTGGGACACATCATTTAGCAATCTCTCTGAGCTGTGCTACCTTGGGTGGTTAATTGGATAGTGCCAGGGTGTAATTGCACACAACTGTTCAGTGTAAAATCCTCAGTTACTGGAATGAAAAAGTTGGAGAAAAATAAAGAAAAGCTCCAATAATTGTTTTAAAGTAAGTTGACAAGATGTTTTTGCTTCCACTTCACTGAGCAGACTCCTGCTTCTCCTGTCTGCTGTAAACTTATGCTACGCAGCATGTCCCTTCCCTGTACCTGACAGAAGACAACCCTAGCCATTCAAGGAGACAGTATTAGATATTAATTGCTGAAGTTTCAAACAATGTATTCATTGAGACTCAGTCACTGCTTCCCATATGTATTCTAATAACCCACAAATTTCCTACCTAGCTTCCAATTCTGAACTTTAAATTAGTCTAGTAGCTGTTATGTGCTTTTAGGGCTGGTTCCAGTGCACCACCACCTCACATAAAGGAGAACATTCAAAATACAAATGCAGTAAGTGATTAATCGTTGCAGCAGATCTAAAGCTACACGAAGCTCTGTGTGTTGCCACAGTGTTGAGAAGAAGGAGCAGACAGAATTCCCTACTGGGCCACATTTGAACAGTTGCTCTTTGCTGGTCAGCAGTGAGGGCAGCACCTCAGCACAGCAGCCCTGCAGTCCCCTCTTCAGCTCTGCTGCCTGGCTCTGTGCACATTCCTGTTTTTGGTTATGTTTCCCAAAGCCAAATGCACAGAAAGCTGTGGAAGTTGACAAAACAAAATAGGGCAACAGTTCAGCATACTAGCTATGGCATACCACCCCTTCAATACCATAATGCACAATTAATTCACATCAAACTGTTAATGCTTTTTGATACTGATTTACACCCCTAATAATCAGACACTGCCCAAGTGAATCCCTGCACCTGTTGGCTGGAGTCAATTCTGCTCCATTTATCAGTTCCAGGATTTTTAGATCCTATCACCAACTCAGAACTACACTCAACAGTACTGAGGAAACTGGTTGTTGAATAAATACATATACAATTACTCTTAACAAAGCTGGCATTTTTTCTGGTGATAAATCCACTCTCCTGAGCCTGTTTAGCAGAGAGAAAATAGAAAATTTTCTCTTCGAACCTTCTTACATCTCCAAACCTGACTGGCACCCTGTTGTATTTCCTGTACACTTCTAACTAATGGTGTAACCATTTTAACCTCCTGCAGCTGAGGCAATGGTTTATGACACCCAGCCATCACCTCTGATACCACAAAACAAAGTACCTTCAAAACACCAAGCACCTGTAAAGGCAAGATTTGAGCAAATGTATGGGCAAGACAATACATAAGTAGAAACAAATAAAAGCAGATTATGGATTATCAGGTCATTTTGAGAATGAACTGTAATCCCACTGAATCTGAGCTGTATTTAGTGGGAATTTCCGCTCCTGGTAGGGTGAGTGTGGTGCACTACAAATGACAGTGACCTTTGCCAATGTGATTTATATTGCTATATAACTAAAAAGCAATAAAGCATATGTAGTTCCTCCATCTGTAGTACAGTCTTCATTGTTGGTTTACATTTGCTAGAATTTAATTAAGGGCAAAGATAGAGCTGATGATTCCTAGTGCAGCAAAACTTTTATTTTTTTTTTTCCTGAAAATATTGCTATATCATCTTATTTTATACTGGAATATAGTTGGCAGCTACTTCTGTAATTAAAGCACAGAGTTAAAAATATGAATGCTGTTTTACTTAATTAGATATTCTGTATACAGTTTTTCTTCATCACCTAATTTATACACAGATTAGGGGTTTTTTATTATTCTATTACATATTTTAGATATGTAAAAATACATTTTATCTGAAAGAAGACAACTTGCAGTTAAAAGCAAGAATTAATCTGATTAACTTCAAGTTATTTAAGTCAATAAAAACGCAGCTAAAAAAAAAAAATACCTCATGCCAGGATTATTAGCCAGCAGTGATCCTGCTGCAGCACTGGTGATAAAATGTTCCATGAGTGCACTCTACAGCCAGGGAGTGCTGAGCCATTTTAGCTCGGCCTGATCCCAGTTCATCTGCTGCTTTTCCCCTTTCTGTGTTAATTCTTTGCACAGTTAGTCTGCAGTGCATCTCGGTGTTTCACATTACTGGATTCAGACACACGTTCTAGCACATGTCTGTTCAGAATACAGACACTGAGAAGAGCTAGACTATGTCCAGCTTCAGCAGAAATCCTTGCCGTGGGATCATAAACCACTCCTCCCACATATTTACCATGGAGTATCCATCTTTTTTTGGTTAAAAAAAGGTAAGGATTTAAATTGTAACCAGTTCTGCTGCCGAGAGAGCCCGATTTGAGTGCCCTAGGCGCTCAGGAAGGGGACTGCTCCTTCAGGCTCTCACCCCCGCAGCCCACCCTGTACCACAGCGCTGCCCCCGCTCCTCCCTGCCCAGACCCCCCCTCTTTTCCAGCCGTGCCCCTTCCCCATCCCGTGCGTTCCTGCCCAAAGCCTGCTGCCCTGGCTGCCCCGGCACAGCTCTCTCCCCTCACACTCCGACTCTCGGCCGTGCCGCCAACACCTTTCCCCAGGGCTGTCGCTGGGCTAACACAGCCCTGCCCTCCGTCTCGGGGCTGCCCCTTCAGCACCTGAGGCCAACTCCGATTTTGGCCCAAACCCACAAATAACCAAACACCAGGATGGAATCACACCTTGAAGACAGAGCGGGAGATGCCAAGGCTCTCCCAGCTCTCCTTACCAAGGAACACCGTGCCCTCAGGTGTCTCTCCAGGGAGCCCCTCACGCAGGTGACACCTGCCTCACGCAGGTGAGCTCACACACACACACACACACAGGTGAGCTCGCCCCCCCCACACAGCTGACACCATGAAGAGGCGGCACCCAAAGCTCATAACTCTGCTGATACTCTTTCAAACAACAATAAGAGTTCCACAAGGAAAGGAATTGTCAGTGGCAAAATTAAACCCAACACAGGCTTAAGCTTTCTTCCTAAGTTTTCTTGATTAGGCATCAATAAAAATTACAGCACACAAATCTCTGTGCTCCTGAGGACTTCTGATCTACTCATCACTGCTCTAACCCAGAAAGGGAATCTATTCTCAGCAAGCACATCATTGAAAAAGATGCCAACACGACATTTTCTCCCATTTCCCATGGAGGAAAGAAACCATGTTTGTTTGCACAAGAGATAGCAAAACCAGCAGGCAGAAAAGTTGTGACTGATGAAGGGGTTTGCTTTAAAATCTCTTACCTTGTACCCCATATATAGTTTGCCTGCCATGTAAGTTAAAAAGGACCAAAAAAAGAAAAAAAAAATAACCAAGAAAAGGAGGAGGAAGGAGAAAGCATCAACCTAACCCTAACATACTCCAGGGGCTAGGGTACATCCCCCCTACCCCTAACCACCTGACTCTATTTTAGTATTCAGAGGAGCAAGGAATAGTGAGCATAACACCAGAGAAAGGAACTAAAACCAGTTAGTACTGTGTGCATACAACAATTTTACTGGTATTATTTATTGCTGGGATATAGTTCTGTATGCAGCATTGATTTCTTTTGTTTTTCCAGTAGTAAATGGATGTGGACTAATAATGATTCTTCTATTAGACTGTGAAGGTTTCTTTTATATTAGCAATAAATTCTTTGCTTTATATATAAGGCATGTTTCATGTTTGCCAACAAGATTTTGAGCATAACAATGCAATTTAGACATTCAGCGTTAGAGTTAAACGGAATCAAATGTTCTACTTGAGATTTTTACCTCATTCCTTGCTCACAGCAGGGCCAAGACACAATAACATTCAAATAAAATAAGCCTTGACACCTGTCTAAATTTCCTGGTCAGCTTTCCAATACTGGAGGAAGGCCTATTGGATGAAGTCAAAATACAGTTTTTAGTCCTTTCATAATACTTTTTCTTTAATCAACATGGAGAAGTGGTTGTAACAAACCTGCTATATTATCTCTATCTTTTTGGGTGTGGGATTTTTTTTCCTGTTGGTTGTGCTTTTGGTTTCGTTTTTCACAAAGTGCTTAGTTTCTTATACAAGAAATTTCAATCATAAAACAAAACTGCAGAATCTTTGAAAACAGATTTTTCACACTTAGGATTTTTCTCTCTAAGGCATACATTACCAGTAATAACAGCTTAAAAATAGACAAGAAAATTCTTCAGTGAACTTTCTTGCCCTAATTATTTTAAATGGTTAAATCCCATGCCAGCAATACCATTACACCTATAGCAGTACGTCTACACTCCATTACTGGCAATTAGAAATATCACCATGAACAGAATTTCTCCCAGTGTTGCTGCCATGTAGAATTAAAGAGGAGATTTTTCAGAAGCCGAATGAAAATATTTGTTTGGTCTATGAAAAAAGAAGGGAGTGAACCACAGAGCAGCAATTCACCCCTGCCTGGCAAATTATATCTGAGACTTATGGTTAAACATGACTGTTATCCTGCACCTTTAGAAGCACATGAAAGCTCAACATAATAAGTGTAACAAACTGTGTATAAACCAACATAAGGCATAGCTTACTACATTTACATTACTATGGGATCTGATTTTAAGCATGATCTAACTCCTGCGTTAAAGTCCCCTATTGACAGGGAACTCCATTGTACTTCTTATCCTTCTGATCACACTTAACAGAACAGTAGTGAAAAATCAGGAATATCACAAGACAAAGCCAAGAGCTTGCTTAGTAATTACATCTCCTGGGACTCCTTTATGTTTTACCTTAGGAAGCTACAGGTCATCACCATCCTTTTTATTTCCCTTTTACTTGTTTGAGCAAACAATTTTGCCTGCCAATTTGCAAGCATAGTGACTCCCACAGTTACAGTTTTCTGTAAATGTAATGGCTAAAAATCAATAGTTGCTACAATTCTTTCAAAGTTCATTATAAATTTCAATGCAACCAAAATGAGTTAAGATCCCCTGGCTGCAATGAGTCAACCACATGAATAAATCTACACAAATGAATAACTATTTTGGGGTCAATGCAATTTTTCACCAGTGTAAAGGAAGTCTCAAAGAGCTTTTTATAAACCAAGGATTAGGAATGAGGCAAAAATCTTCCTGAAAGAATAAACACTCATGTATATTCACTTATTCACCACCATAGTTTTTCTCTGACCCATTTTCTAGGAATAAATGCTTAGTCCTTCATAATTGTCATTCTCCTAATATCCTCACATCCGACTCCATCCTCAGGAACGTCTCCTATCCAGCGCTACTTAATCCAAAACTCTAACTCGCCTAACATTAGAGTAGCATCTTTCCAGTTCACTAAAGAGTCTCAGTTATCCCACCACACTGTGGGAACAACACACATGTGTGTTACTTGAAAACATTAAATTAAATGAAGTCCTTTTTCTTATGTCTAAGTTTTTGTTTTCAAGCAGGAGGCACGGGAAGCCACTGCCCTGCTCACCTCAGGAGATGGGAAGGATAATACATCAATTCCTGCAACACAAATCCCAAAGGTTTTCTAAGCTCATGCCACTCTTTTTAGCTCTAAAGAACATTTCCAAAATGCACTACAGAATCTCTGGGGGAAGCAAGCATCCAGCATATACTAACAAAATGGCTTGTGTTTGTGTTGCCTCTTACAGATCTGCTGAGCAGCAGCAGAAAGCTTTGGCAGCACTAATCAGATCCTGTTTGGAGCCCAGGAGGCAGCAGAGAAACTGAAGAATGGCATCAGCAGTGCCTCCAGAAATCACCAGGTAGTTCTGCTCAATGACACTGTGGCATGCCATCTCTTTACTCTGTAAAACACTGTCCTTTCTCATGAGTCAGCCAATTAAATGAAGGGTTTTATGGAAAAGCTGAAATGGCAAGGAAAATGTCTTAGGAATCCTAAAAGGTTCTGCAATCAGTCAATGCCTTACACATATGTGTTGTGTCCCAAAGCTTTGCATACCCTCCCTCTGGCTGAGAACTCACTTCTCCAAGAATTTCTTCCAAGTATTACAGTTACTGTTACCAGTTTTATTTGTTCTCCATAGTTTTCCTCTCACTGGCAGGTGTCAATGAACACTTTTTATGCTCCATAAATTTAATTTAAATGCCTTCTCAAATTCAGAGTTAAACACTTCTATTGTTTACCTCAAATAGTTTAGTACATATTCTTTTTCTTTTAAAATTCACTAGGGCAAATTGGGAAGCATAAGACATGACTTCTGCCATAAATATGATATATTTAACCATCCCTGCTTCCCTTTATTATCCTTCCAATTTAGACAACAGCATATCACCTTAAAGTGCTCATACATTCAGCCAAAAATTTAGTTGGGTTATTACTCAAGCTATCATACTTTGGGTAAGGCTCTACAAAACAGATCTTTCATAGGGAAAAGGAAAACATCCCAAGTTACAACAGGAAACAACTTCAGATCTTTTCCATGGTAGATGATTTAAAGTTCTAACATCCTAGGTTGCAAGGCAAAGTCAATTTAACAGGAGTCCAAATGAAAAAGTCTTCTGCAGAAGTTTCACATAGTTCTCCATTTCATGACTGTTGATTTCCCTTGGAAGGTGGAGTCCCCACAGGACAACCAAACCACCTGGACCTCTGGCCCAAGTCACATCAGCCTGTCCAGTCACACTCCCCTCAGCTCTGAGCAAACAGGAATGAACAGACTAGCTGTCAGGTGGGATTAGTTTTCTCCCCTCTCCAGCACAGTGGCCCCAATTGAGTTTCCTGTAACCAGGCTGGCACGGTGTGAAGGCAGCTGACATCATAACCTAATGGACATTACTGCATGGGAAAGCCCAGACACAGCTCGAGTCATGGGAGCGTTCCATGAAAGCACTGTAAACAAAGTACCTCACAATACCTTTATCCCTTTTTACTGCTTTGTAGTTGGGTATAATCAATATACCACTGCCACAAGGACTAAAAATGGGACTGTAAATGTCTCGCTGTTGTCCTATACCATTCTACAAGTGCCATTATGGACCTATGCTTCTAGATTGCCTCAGAATACTGTTATGAAATTATTTTTCTAAGTCAGTATATTAAAGAACATAATCTACAAAGACCATTAAAATTAAAGACAAAGTATTAGGTTTCTGAACTAAGAAAAAAGCCTTCTAAAGCCTAGAAAAGAAAAAAACATTACAAATAGCAATTTCAGAGCAGAAGTTTCTCTTTCAAAGAAGCAGCAAGCATTTAATAACCATGCCACCATCATCTTCAACTAAACTTTCACTCTAAACTGCTTGTCAGTTTTGAGATGGCAACTCTGGAATATAATTTTCAAAACTTCTGGTCAACCCACTGAAAAAAATCATTAACTTTTACTATCAGGAGCAATTTAATACTACCCCAGTGTCTGAAAGCCCAAAGAGCCTCTGAGTTTTACCAAGAGTCAAGTATTTATCTCAGTGAACAGGACAAGATGCTTTCCCCCCCCTCAGTATTTTATGAAGTTTACTGCAGAAGAACTACTGTTTTAGACACATGAATAAATTCATTCCAGAAATTACAAATAAATTCACAAACACTGTTTCAAGCTCACTTTTACACTGACTGTATTATTTATAACTCAGGCAATGGTATAAATGCAAAAAGGCTCACTCTTACTATCATGACAATGAAAAACATGTTCTTACAGATGATTGAAGGAGTAATGAGAGAAAAAGGAAGAACTTCAGACAAAAGGATGATAACCTTATAGCATGATATATACACACTGTCACTGACTATGTGTTGCTCTATGCTGCAGCATTTTATCTTATATCCACTTGAAAGTCCTCAAAGTCAATCTTTGATGTATTTTTCTCTACAAATTATTTATTATAATAAATGTTGGTTCTCATTTACCTGGATGCAATCTAAAATGATTGAGGAATTTAATAACAGAAACTATAATTTGTAGTACAGGGATTTCCTTATAATTAACTTTGCTATACATTTTGACAGACAGTCTTTAAGACTGAAATTATGACATTTATCAGTACAGTTTTAAATTATGCTTACTCTTACTGATGAAAAATGGCTCCCTATTGCACACCCTTCAGTTCTCACTGTCATAATAACACAAAACTTGCATGTTCTTCTGTCAGAAACCTATCCTACAGAATTCTTCAATGTTCCTCCTGGTAAAACAACTTTTGTTTTATACCCAATTCTGAAATCCTTTACAATACACAAAAGACTTTCCTTTATGCCATACTGAAATACAGGGAGCCTCTTTGCTCTCATAAACCTTTAACTATTTCCACTGCTGGGCTATTTCAACAAACTTAGGGTTAGTGACAGCAAAGGGCCTGCAGACAAAGGCTAGAAGAGGCATCAAATCACCCACAAATACTCCGCAAGAAATACGAAGCACATGAGCAATGAAGTCTGAATTGCACTGGCTTGTCTGGGCTGCTTGCAGGACACAGCCTGACCAGACTCATTTGTCATCTGAGTGCCGGCGCCATCATTCCCTCTCCAAGCCTGTGAGAGGAAGGCTGAAGGCAGCAGATTTACAGCCACCTTCAGAGGCCTTGCACAGCAGCAGGGATGGCCCCACAGTGGCTGAGAGCATCTGGGCTCCCATAGCACACCTCAGACCCTGTTCTGTGGGCTGGCAGGGGCACATGACTGAGAAACAAACCGTCATCAGCTTCCCACTGCAAAATAAGGCTAATGAAAGCCAAGTGCTGAATGCAAACAGGAATGTACGTTGAACTTCAGAACATGAAAAGCAAGTTGGGTGACAGCGCGAGGTTTTCACCAAGGTGGGAAGACTAAAAGGCTTCCCATAACAACTACAGGTTTAATGATACTTAATGATGTGCAAAGAACTCTTAATAAAATGACATCAGCCTCCCCATGCCAGGGAGATGTCAGTGTCACAGGCTGCCACAGCCCAGAAAAGCAAAGCTAAGATCATTTGAAATGCTAAATTTAAATTCTAGTCCAGCCTACAAAATCTGAATAGTTGAAAAGAGCAATCTTACATGTTCACTGACCCAGCATCTGGCTTTTAGGAAAGCAGCTTCAGAAAATTCCAAACATCCTTCACATGCTGTAATGAAATCTCCTAAGTAGACTTTCCTCAGCAAAGTCACCTCAGCTTTGTTGATTTGTGATGATCTTATTTATTCCCTCTTTGATCATTTAATATCTAGTGGCTTTGCTTACAACACTGACCATTATGAAGGGCTTGTGCTCCACAGCACGTTGGCACAGCAATTCATTATACAATAAACCATTTCAAAACACCCAAGTCACAGAAATATGATCATCTGTGGTTTAGCACTGTTTGGACCCTTAAACTTCTGATTTCCAGCTACAGTTCATTCTCCTGGAAGTTACAAGGTTTGGTTTCACGTGGATCTCATTAGAAGAAACCCAGTATTTTCACTGAAGAATTAGAACATAAGAAAGCACAATCTCCATGGTAGTTACAGAGTAGCTGAGAATGCTGCTAAGCAATAGGAATTTAACACTCAAAATGGCTGGGCAACTGAGATGTCTCACCAGCAACAATTAATTTTTAATGCCATCTTACTTTGAAATCTGTTGGCTACATTCAGAAACATGTGAAAAGGATACAACACATAAAGGTTTAGGTGCCACATGCTCAGAGCTAAGCTCTTCAGTGAATTTCTGTTAAATCATTTTGCTTTTATGCTGCTCCCATCCAGGGCAAACCTGGCTGAGCTGCTTTTCAAAGCAGTTATAACTAGCTAGGAACTCACAAGTATTTCATAAAGGTACTTTACTTGAATTTCAAAATATGATATGCCTCAACAACAATAAAATGGGGGGGGAATAAGCTTCAATGTTCCTGTTTACATGTGCAAGTTAGACTAGATGAAATATGAAACACTTCTAGTCCTGGGTGTAAACAACTATTTCATACATTTTAATAAAGATATGAGATCATCCAAGGAACTGCCCCTAGATAGCAGGAAAATTGGAAGGCAAAATGCATGACATTTCAAACAAGTGAAAATGCATTGACATTTTATTCAAAGCTCTGTCAAAATAAATATAAAAAAACCCCTTTCAAACTACCAATTATTTCAGGTACTAAAAAAAAAAAAAAAAAAAAAAAAAAAAAAAAAAAAAAAAAAAAAATCAAAAAAGGGCAAGCCTTTGGTTTAGACCAGATCAGTTCTACACACAGAAGGCTCTATATGGCAGGTTTTATGTTGAGTCCAGCTTAACATCCATTTGAAAAATATAATGAGGGAGCCATTACACAAAATATTATGCCAATGTCCTGGCCTGTTTGCCTTCCTCCTTTCTTGCCTACCTTCCCTCAGCACATCATCTGAATAATTCTCTGAGTAAAACAAACTGCCCTCCCTGCTTCATGAAAATTCTAATACCAGTGGTCACCACATAGTGAAATATTTCCTCATGTCACACACTTGTTTTGCTGACACGATTCATTTTCTTCTGAAAATGTACACTTTTATTAACACTGACTATGTGGAAGTACCTGTTATTAATATTGCAATTACTTGTAGAAAGAGGTAATATTGCTGTGTTATTTAATATATTCCGTTATATAAAATATTCAAGACTAATCAGGTTTCTGTGAAAATTCATACATCTTCTACAACATATTCACACGTTCAGATACACCACTGCAATATAAATATCACAAGATAATGTCCCAGGTAAACTACAGCAGGATCCCCAGATATGCTATCAAAACAGGAGCCAATTTACATTTCTGGTTTTGGAATGGTATTTCAGGATTACTGAGTACAAGAGCTCCGAGACTCAGTTTGCTTTGTTACAAGGCATTTCTTAAACATACCTGTGATAGCTAAATTGCCTTTGACACCCAGGCCAAATACCCACTACTACTGGATTTTCACACCAATTTTGTTAGTTTTTTTTTTTTAAACTAAAACCAAGGACACACACTCTTATATCAGTGCCCTTATGTAATGCTATTTACAGATAGCCTTATTAGGTTAGATATTAGGAAAAGGTTCTTCCCCCAGAGAGTGGTTGGGGACTGAACAGGCTCCCCAGGGCAGTGGGCACAGCACCAGACCTGAGAGAGCTCAAGAACTGTTTGGATCAGACCCTCGGGCACATGGAGTGACTCTTGGGGATGGCCCTGTGCGGGACTAAGGGTTGGACTCCATGATCCTTGTGGGTCCCTTCCAACTCAGCATGTTCTGTGATTCTACACATTACAGCTGATCCCCACAAGCTGCCATGTCTGTCAGTGTCATCACAACCTCTTGCTGTCAACTTCAACACTAGACACAATAAAGCTGTAACAGTGACAGATCAAGTTGTTGAAATAACACTGAATTAGTGTATTCAGTGCTATCCAGGGAGAATGAGACCTCTGCTTATCCTACCAGGCAAATCATTATCAGGTTATCAACAACTCTTGTTCAGGAACTTGTCTTTTCAATTGGCCCAAGTGCACAGAGAAACTGAAGAGCACCTCTATATAAACAGATTTCTATTCTCCTTCTGACTGCCATCTGAGTGCCTGTAGCTGGCCCCAGAAGAATTTGGAAAACTGACTCCCTTAAAGTCTGTTATCATTTTGACCTATTAGCAGTCTGGCAGTTGAAAGTGAACTACGGTATCAACAACCTCACAAACTCTCACTGCCAAAGCACACACACATGATTTGGAACAAACGGTGAGGGACACTGGAACAAGTTTCCCAGAGAAGCTGTCACTGCCCTATCCCTGGCAGTGTTCAGGGCCAGGCTGGATGGGGCTTGGAGCAACCTGGTCTAGAGAGAGGTGCCCCTGCCCTTGGCAGGGGGTGGAAGTAGATGACCTTTAATGTCCTTCCAAACCCAAGCCATTCTAAAACTCCAGGAAATCATTCTAGTTAGGGATGGAGCTGCCTCGCACTGCTGAATAAACTGAAACTTATTGACAGCCCATTTCTGCACAGCTATCGTATCTCTTAGTTAGGTACTCCAGTGGAAGAGAACCAAGAAAAGCCCTCCATGAACACAGCACCATACCAAGGGCCAGCCAAGTCTCATCCATCTCACTATCAACTTCAAAATCTGATTCTCACTGGGACCACCACAAGCACAAACAGGAGAACCCAGAAGCACTTCAGAAAAATCAGCCATATCTAAGGAAATGGGGACAGAACAAGCATCTGTCTGTGACACTAAGATGAATTGCACTTCTGCTATGCATAATTTAAATGTTTTAGTCTCTTATCCTGGGCATCCTTATGAAGCAGCAATTGTGGCAGATTCTTAAGAATCTGGAAAATAAACACATTGTGTCCACACTCCTAGTTTCCACAATGAAGACCCTTTCCCGACAAACTACAACACCAAGCATTCAATGACTTTACAGTTTTTCTGCCACTCACACACTGTCCTTGCTCTTCCTTGGATGTCATAAGCACTCCACAGCAGTGCAGGGAAAAGCAAGATGGGAAGCAGCACTGATAGTAGCAGGAATTTGCACTGGTGACATCAGGTCAGCACTTCTGTGAAGTCTGGTTTGTTTGAAATACACCAGGTCATGTTCACAAGGTTATTGTACCACTCAGAAATAACTGAACAATATAACCCAATCCTAAACTCTGACTGCACAAATATGTAATCTCCAGGCATTCTCTTCATTTAATACATTAACAATGCCAGATTCCATTGCAATTTTTTTTCCCGCTAAAATAGTAAACCATAAGCTCTCCAGCAAATTAAAACAATTAAAAATTTAAGTGAGCACTAAGTCAACAATTTGGTGTTACAATTATGTATGTTCAATTAGATATTCACAGTCTGCAAGTGAATTTATTTAGGCCAATGTATCAGCATCATCAACAAAAATATTCATCATAATTACCACTTTCATCTGGCAGAAATTAGTAGCAGATGTTACGGAACTTTTCCACGTTTATATTCATAGATGCTTGACGTTTCTCCACTGAGTTTAAAATAAGAACACACAATGAAAAATAACCCCATGTTTTGAATCATCATCTGCACTTACTTTGAAGTCCCATCTTGGACTGCAGCAGCCACTGCTTTTTGGACTCGGTCTTCAGCAAGACAACCGGCACCACATGAAGGCTGTGATGCACTGAAATGGAACCTTGCCTTGCAGGTCAAGTACTCCCAGTCACTATAATAGCATTCCCTGATCACTCTGGTTTCTGCAGACACCAGACACTTCACACCAGCCATAGGAAGTGCCAGTCCTTCTACTCTGCACCCCACTGGTAATCAGAGGGTTAGATTTTACTTGCATAGCAGAACAGATCATTAAATTATATACATCAAACTCTTCTACATTAAAGAATATTTTCTTAGCCCAAGCACACTTACTGAGTAATGATAAAATTTGTGATGTAGGATTGAGAAAAACAAACTCAAAAAAACAATACATTCATACATACAAACAAACCCAAGGACAGAAATCCCCATTGGCTGCCCAAGAAAAAATGTGGCCCTTTTTTTCTGCTGGTGGAATCATACAGTTCACAGCAGTGAGGGCTCACTTTGGGAAGGGCAGAGAGGCAGAGCCTCAGATGTACCTGCATTGTAAATAGCTGAAATCTAGGGAAATCAAGAAACAGATGGTGAAACTCAAACTTCTTAACCTATAGACTTCTTTTTGCTTTCACGTAAGTATATTATCCGGGAACAACGTGGCTTTTTTCCCTTTCTTCTTCAAAGGATTAGTTTTTCAATAAATTGATTTGCTGCATTACCATGAGTGCTCAGACAAGAGAAGTAGCAGAGATCTGTGGCAAGGAGCACACAGGAGAGGAGACAGCTGCCTTTTTCTTGTGCTTCCACTGCCTCCTGAGACACAGCAAAGATGCATTAAAATGCAAAGGACCCACATTATAAGGATGTGACCAGAACAGAGAGGTCTACTTCCACATATTTTTTTGCACTCTGCTACAGTCCAGTCTAGCTCCAGACTGGGCAGTGTGAGGACTTCCAGCACACCCACAGAATAAGTAAGGCAATGCTGTAGTGGGAAGGCAGATGGGGTGGTGGGGAGGAAAGACAACCGCAAACCTTAATTTTTATTCTCCTTCAAATCAGGCAGGTATAATTACCAGCAGCCCCAAAGATACCTCAGAAACAAAGAAGAGAAGGTGGCACAAGGGACAACTGGAATTACAAGATCAATGGTGCCACTGGAGCGAAGCAGTAAAAAGAAAGCCATGGTACCTTAGATGAAATACTACCAACTCTAGCCCATAGCTAGCAAGGTACTGGAAAAGTCCTGATGTGTCCTTAACTCCTGTTTTACAGTACGCAACACAAGCAAAGAATCAGATCAAGAGACTGCATTGTACACAAAAAAAATATACAGACCACATAAAGCAGTAATAAACCTGAAATATTCATGCAATGTCACTCTGTCAAAGCATCTGTTTAGTCTACCAGCTAAAACACTAGCAAGAAAAAATCCACAGCACTGCAGTACTTCCTTCCATTTATGACTGGAAAATACAGAAATACAACTATTTTCATCTTGTTGAAACTCTGTATTTCCTTAAAATTACAAACTTATATTTTAATGAAAATACAGTGAGGAAAGCGTATTAATTTAGGTGTGATTATAATTGCAAATAGTTATAAATCTGTACTTGTAGTCAAATATTCCTGCAAACAGATGTAAAATGTCACATCTACTGACCTAAAAGTAAAAGTAACTGGATTTCAAGATAGATAATTAAAAAACTTTGCTCTTCATATATCTTCCAGTATGTTTGATTAGTTAAAATGTAGCCACTTTTATAATTTTGAGTTAATGATGAATAAGAATGTTTTTAATCCAATATAAATTGTTACTGAGAACTGGGAATACATGGAGCTTTGTGTTGGTGGTCTGTTTGGGGTTTTGGTGCAGTTTTTTGTTTGTTTTTAATTTTAAAAAAAAAACCCAAAGCCCTCCTCGCAAGCATCACTTGAATTACTCCTCAAAGTCAGTAAGGAGACTCTGCTCCCCTCCCCATCAACTCTTGCTATTTTAAAGGTACAAAGGCAACAAAGCTCTTCAGAAATGCACAGCATAGCCACAGGCTTTTATCACAGCTCTTGTAGGTCTCCTGTTTAATGAAATACCAATGGAGTGGAAGGTAATTATAAACAGCAACCTGGAGGGCATGAGAGCAGGAACCAGTTGTACTGTTCCCTAAACCAGCTCAGACATCTAACAGAGAGATAAATCGGACAGAGTGAGCATTGTATTATTAACTATTAATGTATTTTAATCAATGTTTTCTAGATCATTCTGGGAAAATACAACATAGCAGGGGAGAGTAGCAGTAAACTCACATACCCGCTGAGGTCAACTTTACTTTTTATACAACATTCCTGCACGTTTGTCCATAAACAGTAGTTTCTACAAACACAAACGTAAAAGCATCTCATGTCTTGCTGCAGCCATGTCCATAGGATACTTCTGCTCCCTCTGGAGCTCATTCCTGATTCACAAGGCAAGAAATTTTTCCTTCCCCAGCTATGTGCCATTCATTTGCCCTTTACTCTTCTTGCTATTTTCAAACCCTTAAGTGACCCACAGATAGGCCTATCCAGCAGAATGCAGGAAGATCCACAAGTGTTCAAAGAATTCACCTCTCTGATCACTCCTCTCTTCAATCCAACAGTTTTCTTTTACAGGCAGAGGGTTTTTTTTTCTAACAAGTAAAATTTTGGGTAGGTTCTTGGTTTAGAAGCTCGACAGAACAGATATGTGAATTGCCCGGCCTCCCTAAAGACAGCAGGAAAATTACTTCATGACACATACACCAACAAGACGATGAGAGGGCGGGTTACACAGCATGGCTGTAGAGTTTCCAAATATTTCACGAATATGAAGAACAAAGTACCACATTAGCAGAGTTTGCCTAATAAACCACAAGGTACGTGGCTATTCCACTCAACACAACCACTGTGAAAATGAAAAACAAGAGGTAGTTGTAGCTTAGGGCCTTACTTACCACAGCACACATGAAATTCCAGTTTTCATTCCTTGAATTCTCATTAAAAAAGAAGGGGGGGCAAAAAAAACGCCCAAACCCCTGTCATTTTAACTTATCACCACTGAAGTACATGTGCACTTTGGGGGTTTTTTTGACAGCAATTTCCTCTTGGAAGCAAGTATTTGCATTTCCAACTGTTTTTGTCTTTCCTACTGGGTAGATATTTAGCCAGTGTTAATCAGGTTGAGGATTTGCATAGTTCCATTTGTCTGAAGCAGAGCTGTTCCAGCTCACAGGTGAGCACACCCTCCCATGCAAGCTGAGCAGATCAGAAAAACTAACAAACAGTCCACCTTCCTCAGAAAATCTGGGACCTGGGGCCAGTGTGCTCTGTGAGCATCCTGTATGTCTCAGAACATCATGTATGATGTCTACCCCTGATAAAACTTCAAGGCAAGAAGGGGGTATACAACTGTATAAATTTTTCACTGTCATACACAGGATATAGAAACAAGAGATGAAAAGGAGCCTCAGGAAAGACGTATCCGTGGCACACAGGCTCCCCGGGGCAGCGCCGCCGGCCCAGTAGTGCAAAGCAAAGAACAGGCTTCTCTTCCTGCAGAGTGGCTCTATCCCATGGGACACCAGCACACACTCATGTTGTGCCACACAACCTTAGGGAAACACAAATAAAAGCTCTCCTTATTTCCCCGAGGTGCTCAGTGCCATGCAAGGATACCTTGGGCTCTGACTCTGGTGACTGTGCAGTTGTTGCTGATGTTCAGAGATCTGCATGCCTTCATCTCCCTGCTCAGAGCTCCATGTAATCCCTCAAAGAGTTATTCTCTCCGTTTCAGCCCTCCAGAATGAGTCTTTCCATATCTGAGTTTTCTCTTCACTGCTTGCAAACTGATATTGTTTAAAGTCAGTGAAGCAGAGAATGCAAAAGACTGAAGTAAATATAGCTAGAGCTAGACTGCCTGATTTGGCTTCAGAAAGGGTGGTGGAGAGACAAAGCGAGCTGTGAAAATTATACACATTACAATGCTAATTAAACCTTGTCTCTTCCATCTCACTGGAATATTTCAAGTTTCCTGTAAACTCTGTAGCTCATACCAACTTCAGAGCAATCTGTCACTTCCAAGCTTCTCAAATACCCAAGTATAGATCTTTAAGACTAAATTTAGTCACTGGATTTGAAAAAATGTTATCCCAAAAGGGATTCTGGAGGAAGCTTCTCAATCGTAAATTAAGGTCTCAGTCCAGACTGAAACAAAGGGCATCATTCAGGAACAGAGCTGGTTTACTTAAAAACATCCCTACATCAGACCTGTGCTGTGTCATAGATTCTCATGTATTTAAGGAGGGATGTAATATTCAGGGTTGATCAGGTAGGCAATACAGAATTATACTGAGCCTGTTGAACACTGAGTTTTGGAGAACTTTTCCCACACAGCAGAAAGACTGTACTGTTCAGTTTTGAAATACTAGTAAGAAGGCACATCAAATCCCATAGACAGAAGTTATTCTTAATTAAGCAGTACAAAGCCATCTGTGACGGCCTGGTTGATAAATCACAGCAGAGGGACTGACTACAACTACAGCAGTAGAACAAAAACAGTCTTAAGTTGTTGGATGTGATCAGCATTCAATGATAGAAAAGAACATCTTGCACACGCAAAAGAATGACTTGGGTTTGCTGCTCTTTAGGACCAGTGGCTCCAAAGAGCTGAGAGTTGATCAGAAATAACCAACTGTGCTCCAAGTAACCCTTAAAAACAATCTATGCAACATGTGTGTGGCATATTAAAGAACACTGAAAGCTTACACTGTAATGTATAACTATCCTGGAGAAAAATCATGGGAACTCTGTATGGGCAGGGGCCAGAAAGGATTGGATTGTAAAGGAAATTCTCTCAATCAATGAAACTGTAAATGGAACATAGTAAAAAGAGCCCCTGATTGCTGCAGCATGGTTACTTACACTGAGAAAACAAACCACTGCCTTTCAAGTTATTTTCTACCTTTTTTTCTTTTTGAGTTTTATAAGGCACTTTATTTTTGCAGGATACCTTTTGCCAATCTAGCTTTGCTAGCCTAATTGCTGGGTTTTTTGAAAAGTTCTAAAGATGAACAGAATGCAAGATGGAACCCCTTAGGAAGAGCCCAGATCTGGCTGCTAAACGAGGTTCTGTATTTGGACACCAGAATTAAAGCTCTTACTCCCATTCACCAGCTTTGTCATTGGACATGACTTATGCTGAATGCTTGCACAGCAGAAGAGACCGTCTAAAACTTGAGTAGTTCATAAAAAACACTTCTACAAACCTTCATTACACTGAAGATAAGTGAGTTTATATGATTTTTGTAAACAACATTACATTTTTAAACAGTTTTATTATTTTAAAGTAATAGAAGTTTAGGACGTCTAGAACTTCAAACATGTAGGAGTTTCAAACTGAACATCAGGTGTTGACACCTCTTTCTGATTTTCAAAGGGAACAACTAGGCACCTACAGAACAGTCTTGTTTAAGACGCTGCTTAAACTATATTCATATTTCATACATTGCGAAAAGCTGTCAATTCCTGACCTCACAGATCAGAGGGCCAGACAACTAAGGCTTTTGCCTATAATGAACTGCAAAAGATGGGTTTAAAAACAAAATGTTTTAGGCCAGGCTTTAGAATTAACTGAACTATGGTTTAACTTGTGTTATAAAATGTGAATCAAATTATTTTGTAGGTTTCACAGTTTGTTTCACTACTCTTTCATCACAGTATGTTCAGACTGTTTTAATCAACATCTTTATGAAAGCCAGACAATGTTCCCTCTTTCTGCCACATCACTGTTAATGACACTGCAATGGGAAATACAGCACAAGTAGAATTTAAGACTGTTGTGGTGGAGAACAGCAAAACCCAGCTTTCACTTTCAAAGTCACATAGACCATGAAACACTGACAGATACAAAAAAATACCCCAACCCCCCCAGCTTTTAGGGCATGGCCTCTCAATGTTATCCACCCAAATGGAATAGTGGGATGTTGTTCAACTCTAAGTCAGTACAGTGTACAGCTGTACAGTGATTTGTACTGACCAGGGCTAGAGCTTTGGTCATCCAAGTCCACATTTTCTTCACATGAAAACCATAGAGTAGTTTTAAGAGTCTGGAGAAATAGCAGGGGGTTGTTACAGCTAAAAGAGCACTCAGCTGGGAAAGAAAGAAAAAAAAAAAATCTAAAGATGCAAAGGACAGACAATCTAGTTTTGCAGTGGAGTTAAGGCCTCTTCCTCCCATCCCAATCACATCCATATGAATAATAAATGCCAGCACAGACTGGGGCAGGCAAGACACTACAGCCAGTGCCTGCACGTGCTCCCACACTCACCCTGTGCCACAAGAGAGAAGACACAGTGGAAAGGGATGTGCAGGGAATATTAAGAGACTGCTGTTATCCCTTCCTCTCCTGCAGAAAGCCAAGGAGGAGCTCACACTGCTCTTCCAATATAGACCAGGACCAAGATGTTAACATGGGGCTAGGATTTAGTGGCTACTTACTTCTTTAAACCAGTATGAAGTTGAGGAATCAAGGACCTGTTATTGACCTTATAACAGAAAAACACAAAGAAGACAAAACCATCATGATCCCTGTGCCAGGTTTATAATTACTCCCATTCAGCAAGATACGAACATGAATATATAGACAGTGTATTCGAGGCAGCATTAGAATAAGAGCCACACTCTCACTTGGTGCTGTTTCCTCTGCCGGAAGTTAAATACATCTTCGTGATTGCAGACATAAGCACACTTGCTCAGACCTTCAGCTGGCCTGATAAATGGTATGGTGGTTTTCCAAATCTACTGGGACAAGTCAGGTGACAAATGATTTCCATTAGCTCCAGCAGAATGGAAACAAAACAGATCAATACAAATGATTTGCAGCAAGTTCAGATCATAAATTTCCTTTTGCCCAGTTCCATCATTTTAAAATAGAAGCATTCTCCCCACACAATATGAAAAAAGGCAGTAGTGATCCAGAGATTTGATCATTCCAGTTCCTACAAACTGCTCATGATTTCAGCTTAGAGTGCTTTGTAATCAAGTGTTAATTATACTCAGTGATACATAACAGTATTATTTTAAAAGATTACAAAAACAAAAATTGTAACAACCATATTATTTTGGGAAAATGAATTCAATCCTACTGTTGTGTAAAAACTGTAACAGTCCTAAACTCTACTTTTACTGTACCAAAATTACTTGCTGTTTCGCTTTTGCCCTTCCTCATTTGTCTGTAACCACTTCTAACCCCTATTTGTGAAGGATATTTCGGGGGTCACCAACTCTTGTAGCTTTGAGATGAAACAACAGACTCTGAGCCTGCACTGCAGGAAACACCTTGCACATAGTTCCTTGCTCTTCATAGCTGGCTATATTATCTAGTTAACAAGCAAGAATCCCAAAATACACTCATCTACTGTAATGTAGAGAGGACATAGATTGATTTATGAATCTGCTCTTGGGAAGTCACCTATACTAATGAAAAAGATACTCACAAACAACAAAAAAATTTCAGTGAGGCAGGAAAACCATTAATTCCCTCAGAGAGGTACAGAATACACTTCTATAGGAAGATGTTCTGAGGAAAGTTGCCTTGTAATTAGTTGATGTAGTGCCAAACAAATGAAGTGTTTCTCATACACAGTCAAATTCTCTCAATATATCTATAGTTATCAATATCAGTGATTTCTCCTTAACTGGCTATGAACCTGAGTTCATTTTCATGCAATAGTTAGTTCCACATGTTAATTCTTAATATTAAAGAGAAAACAAACTTCCCATAGAATTAAGTCTCCCTCAGTTTCAGTGATTTGCCTTTACTTCTTTCATATATTAAAAAAAAAAAAAAAGGAAAAAGTTTGCTTTCTTTTTTTCCATATTAATACATCAGTAATACCTTTTCAAAACATCTCTCCTGCCGAGACAAGGGAAGGGGGAGGCTGCAATTTGCTCCTGAGGTTGGCTGCACAACACCCTGCATGGGGGCACATCCCCACCTGCCTTGTCACAACCCTGGTCCCTGTCTCTTACCTCTCTCTGTTCAGAAGTCACACAAACAGGCCATTGGGAGAAAACACATCTTGCCCTGATATAAAGCAATCCTACCTTTTCATTTTTATACTTGACAACATAAACCATAGAATTGCTACAAATCACAAGAGGATTCAGTTAGGAGTTGGGATCCTATTTCTAAAAACAAAGCTGAAGAAAAACTGAATTGAATCAAAACAGCATCATGGATTACAAGATATATATCAATCACTGTACTCTATTTGTACATACTCAATATTTATCTGGAGAAAAAAGCCACCAAATTACGATTTGAGCATTTATTTAAGTAAACTAGAGCTGTCTGGAAGCTAATTAGAATGTAACGGCTGCTCTTTAAAAGGTAGAATAAAAAAAACCCTAGAAAACATATATATTACTTAACTCAACATAGAATCTCACCAATACTGCACAGTGCTCTGTGCTGTAAATTACAGAGCATCATTTCTCCACAAACACTAAAAATACATAAGTTCGTAGATACAGCACCTGATCAATATAAAGCTGCTGTTGCTTTTTAAAAAAGGATATGAGATGCATTAGAATGATTTTATTTAATTTGGAAAAAGCAGAATTAATTTTAGCACAAATTTCTAGTGTATTTATGAGATTTACCATTGCACTTGGATTTTACCTCTCTCTTTCCCGGCCTCTCAAAGTCTCTTAACAAAGTTTGATATTTTGCACACACGGTTTCCTCCTCCCAGCTGAACCCAGAAGTGCAGGTTCAGTACCCCCTGTTCCAGAATGGGTTACACACACCCCCCCGTCATTGCCCGCTAAGCAGTCAGCATCTCACTGACTTGCTGTGACTCAGTTAGTGCACCGATAAACCCCAACAGCTTTGGTTTGCTCTGCAGGCCACTTCAAGGCCATTTGCTGGGGAGTTTCACTTAAGAGTCACCTTCTGGGCGCTGCCCCATCCAATACCTGCTAAAGAAATCAAGCAACACCCTGCACGCAGGTAGATCTAATTTCAGTTTTTCAGTCTGTCAGGAAGCACCAACTACACTGGAGGGTGGGAGGCAGTTATGTGCTATCAGTATTATTTTGCAACTCGCCTTCCATCTGCATCCAGCCCCAGTGCACTTCTTTGTTCAGTCCAAGTCATTTTGTACTATGTTAAAGTTGAAAGCTCAGATTACTTTTTTTTTAATTCCTAAATAGATCTAGATCACAAATTAACTTTTTCCCCCCCTCAACACATATATACTGAAAAGGCAGTTAACCCAGTTCACAGTATTTCATCAGTTGTTTTAACACCTCGGAAGAAGGATTTTAAATCAGTTTTCCAAGTGTCAGCTCACTGTAATGCACTACATCAAGAAGACTGAGTAAAATCCAACCATATTGAGCATTTGAGAGACAGTGACTGCATTTACTCAACACCATGTAATAGACAAGGAGCAGAATAATGAATTACAACGCACATCCTTATGCCTATATGGAAACAAATGCATTATCTATACCAGTAATGCTATCATACTTCACAATTGAACTGCAGTGTTTTTCATCTTTGGTGGTAGGGGGAAAAATATGACAAAAACCATCAACAGAAAGGACTGCAAGAGGCTGTCTGTCAGCTTTTCTAAAAGCCTCCATTAGGTTTCCACTTTCTTGGGAGGAAAATAAGAGAAAAATAGACAGAGAGGGGAGATGTGCTTCTAAAATGGTGAGCAAATGGTCACTTTAGGACTGCAGCTGTTTCTCTCTGCAGGAGGCACAGACAAGATACCAGAAGAAGATTTGGCAAAGATGTTCAATACAGAGAAATACATAATGTGTGATCTATGGTGCTATGTTTTCCTCTTAAACAAATCCCATTCCCAGATGGCCTGCAAGATATTAAACTATTGCTTATGTTTGCAGTTCCAGCTGGAGACTGTATATAAACAAAACTACTTCTGTAAGTCTCTGCAGTTCAGTAGAATGTTTATTCTTACTTTTAAATAAATCCCTTGAATGACATTAGATATATACTTAGTATATTGAATTTCAACATTAACTAGCACTCCACTGCAGAGTTATTAAAAAATAAAACAAAAATAAAGCAAGGAGAACTTCCCTTGGTCCAACCTACTAAAAAGAAAAACCAGGGCAGTTTTAACTGCGTACTAAACTTCCCTCTGGGCCTTGGAAGCCTCCTCCAAACACCAATCCAAGAACGAAAGCAGAAACAAAGATCCAGTGAACCCAAAAAACTTCTCAATTTGAAACAATTTAACGAATATACCACAAAGGATGGAGCCTTTGTTATCCTAATTGCTTGTGTAATCAGCTGTACCTGAAAAAAAAAAGAAAAAAGAAAAGTGTGGGAAAACCACATCCTGCAAGAGAAATTCCCTGGGTGCAACACCGCCTGCAATTGTTGGGCTCCAGAGCATTTTTGTGAGCACCCACAAGGGAAAAAAAAAAGTGGTGTCAGAAGACAATATTGAGAGCATAGACTAGACCTAGAGACAGGCAAGTATTTTAAAGGAGTTACAAGACAGAAGAATGCTAAAACTATCCTTGGGATACCAAAAGTTAGGCTAAGTGAGCAAGAGCAGCAATGAGCTCTCCCTGCTGACACTGCTCTCCCGTCAGTAGCATAACTGCACCCAGTGCCAGAGGCAGCTGCCCAAGCAGGGCATGGCTCTCCACACTGTGGGGACTGCAGGAAAGGGAAGGAAAGCTTAGACCATGCAGCCTAAGAAAAATCATTCTCCATTGCTTTGTTTAGGTTGAGACCTGATTAAAAAAGAAAGGTCCTTCTTCCCAAATGGAATGGAAAGTCAGCCCTGCTTCCCTACTACAGTCTGTGCTAGGAAACTTTCAGCTGCATCCCTTGGGCCTTCCAGAAAGCATCATTAACATTTTTGTGGTGTCATCTTTGAAGGTCTTTTGCTTCCTATAAACCTCTGATCCTCCTTTTAACTTTCTGCCTTTCTGAAATTTGGTAATCTATCTGTTCGCTGCTGCTTTCCTTCATGTCTCCTCAGAGCACTCCAAATAGGAGACTAATTCAAGGCATGGAATTTCACACACACACAGTACTTCTGTACTCACTTATTTGCTGACAGGAATTCAAAGCCCATTCCAGGATTTGTCCTTGTTAATAATACACATACACGTGGAAATGAGGTACATGGAAAGCCAAAGAGTTGCTACCCCAGCTATGAGACAGCCCATTCTACTAACCTGGCATCAGGGACATTCTTTGACAAGGGATGAAATGCAGTGTTGTGCTAAATCATTCCTCTGTTTCTTCCCACCTCTTTCTGCTACCTCCTCTCCTCCGCTTTTTTCTGTTTCTGAAGGTTTTTGTGTGCCACTCACTCTTGGAGCTGATGCAGCCCAGTGAGCTGGTTTTACCCTTAGAGTCAGGTACTTGTTAAAAGTTTATTCCTGATAGTAGTCTCTCCTGCTCACCAAGTTAGTATAATGAATCACTACAGGCATGGTAAATAGCTAACAAGAAACATGGGGATTATTTTATAGCTGGTTTTTGTAATGCAGTTAGTCAAATAAAGCCCCCCATCAACAGCAAAATCTGAGCCCTAAGAACTGCATCTAGCAGTACAGTAGTGTCCATCCACTTCCTCTACTTTTTTTTTTTTAAGCACAGGAGTTTGACTTTTAATATATATGTATAAAAAGCATTACCATACTAATACAGCCCATGATTTCATTTGTCTAAATCCAATTCTACAGCATATTTACTGCCTGCTGGATATAAATACCACTCCAGGCAACTGATTGTCTCCATTTCCCTCACACCTATAATATGAAACTCTTCTGCCATTTGTTGCACTGCTAAGAAGGCTGAGATCAGATACTCTAAAAGCTATAACTGATTTTGCAAGAGTACATTTAGTCATTATTCAAAATGTTCTCATAACCTTATTGCACTCAACAATACATTCCAAGTTCACTTTCTCATCCAGACTCTAGCATCTATTCTTTGCCTGAATTTGTACACCTCTACCACCAGGGTCTGGGCTGCATGTAGCCTCAGGACATCAATAATCTGTGAAGGACATGGTGCTTAACGCATTGGCCTTTCTTGTCGTTCTAGTCCAAGACANCACCCAAAAACCCAAACCCCACCATCAGCCACCTTCCTTAAGCATGAAAGCCTTTCAAATTCTTGTTCATTAGTTTATATCAACTGTAGTTTCTCTGTTTCAGGTTTTATTCACACACAGGGCAGGTTTCAGTGCACACTTTGCCTCATACTTCAGAAGTAATCCCCAGGAAGCAGCACAGGAGGAGTTACTGAAGATGCCAGGATCATAAAGTTGCCCTTTTCTCCAGGTTAGTGCCAGTCCTTTCTGTTGCAGTTGCCCACATCCCAGCACTGCCATCCTGGCTGCTCCACATGGTCTCCCAGCTGGACCAGAGAGCACAAGACTCTACCCTCAGCTTCTTCAGGCAAAGCCACTGCAGGAGATCAAGTTTAACAGGGCCTCACTCTGGAGCAAGGAGCTGCACTGGGCAGCTAAAGGGAAACAACCACTGTCCCATCCCAGCAGTCCCCAAAGTAACAGGAAAGAGACAAAACCCCAAACTAAAATAACACAGAAAACCAAAGTGATAAAAACCCAACAACCTCAAAGCATAAAACTGCATAACTTTGTGCAAAGGCCTAGAACAGTAATATTCCCACCAGAGCAAGGAACCCTGTCTGTAATGAGCCCCAGCCGTGAAACTGCCATAAAGGTGAGGGTACCAGGGATGCAAGGGACTTGACTCTTGCACTTCCCCTAGCAGAGACAGGTTTCTCTTGGCCCCAACAGCTGAATTTCAGACATGGCATTCAAAACCCAGCCTGCTGGAATTTACTTACTTAGCCCTAAGTGACCAGAGCATTTTGTAGCTGCTGTTCTCCTGCCTTTGTCCCTCCAGCTTTACAGAACAAACACTTTTCAGTTTGGTTCTTTCAGCTGCATTGTGCCACTTTCCCTTTCCTAGGAAGTCATTACCTTTTTTGACTATCTGGATTAAACTAAAACAAATTCCCCCAAATCAACTCAAAAAGCCCACCCAGCATTAAAACAGCATTGCAGTTGTCCTCCCTAAACCGAGGATGTGCAGCACTTGGATGAAACAAAAGCCCTTGATTTTATTACCTATGTCAACATTTCAGTTTAAGCTATCTCATGCTTCTGGAAGGAACCCATATTCATACAATTTTGCTCCAAATCACTCTTGCTTGATTAACACAACAATTGGCTTTAAAGGGCAGAAAATAGCAGAATTAGTGGCTGATGATTTGCCAAAATCAAAACATCACAGGTAACATCCTACTGATCACAAATAGAGATGGACGCGTCAAGTAGCTCTATCGATCTGTGCAAGATCTCACTGCCAGCAGAGTACTGCAGTCACCCCACACTGAATTCTTAAACACATGGCACAGGTACAGCTTCAGCTGGTGTCAGCTGTGTCACCTCACAGGCCAAACCAGCCCCCACAACACATACCAACATGCAGGAATAGCAGCAGCTGTCCAGCTTTGCTTTAATCTCTCCATGCATATGGGGGTTCTTTGTTAATAGTACTTGTAATTAGGATTAAGGACAAATTCTGCTTTGACAGCTCTATCTAATGATAACCAGCATAACACACTTCATGAGGAGGGTGGAGAAGGGTGTGGGTCAAACTGCTTCTGTACTAAACTGTTCGGATTGCCAAACTGCATCCTCCCAGCATTAGCCATGCCCTCAAAACCAGAGCTGCCAACAGCAGGTCTTGTTCATTCCTAGAACAAAAAGCAGTCAGCCTGACCACTGAACACACACTGGTCATTTCAACAGTACAAAGTAGCAAAGTTGGGCACTGAAGAATTGTTATCTGCAGAGCAGTATTAGCTGAGCACAGATCAGCAATAAAGCCTTTGGCTGTTGGAAAGCACAGCCAGCCCAACTACACTGAGGGTGACAGTGGTAAACTCCCCCCCCAGAGAACATAAAGGCCATTACCCCGGCAGAGACCTGCAGCTCTGATTTCCTTGGTCCCAAGGACCCCCCAGCTGCCCAGAGGCACAGCCCCTGTACCCCTGACACTGCTCTGGGCATGAGGAGGAGCCACAGCTGAGCAATAATACCACATGTGACAGGGGTGCTGTGCTGTGTATGTCCCACTGCTGGCTGCAGTGCACAAAACATAGTTTGTATTTGCTGGCAATAAAGCTGTTAAAGCAGTGGCACTTTGCTTTCTGACTGCTCCATTCCCTGCACACTGAGCTCCATGAACGCTCATCAGTCAGCTTTCAGAGCGCTGAGTCCAGCTGTGGAAATTGCACTGCTACCCAGGGATGGTATCAGGATATTATGGCCTTTCAAAGTGCATCCGACAAACGCTCGAGGACTCGATTCTCCTCTCACTGGCATCGTGACTGAGGAATCTATTGGCATATGCCAGAGGACTGGTATTAAATTTAAAAAACAACACCCTCCCCCAAAATGCCAAAAAAAAGCACACAAACCAAACCACAAGCTAAGATGTCAGTTACAAATAAGTCAATAAAAGTGCTCACATGAAAGCAGGCAATGGAGATACAGAACCACAATAAGTTATCTGAGGTTCAAAGTAAAAAGTACCAGTTTTGGTCACTCCAAAAGTCTCCACCTTTCCAAAAATAAATATTTTAAATATGAATGCTTGTGGAAGGTTTCCAAAATTTAGCTCATGTTAATATGCCTTTTGTTTGATGTTTGCCCTGTTGAGAGACTAAGGTCTTTTTAGAATGATAACAGCGATGTTATCTTTTTTTAATGCCTATTGAGAGTAAAGCAGCTAATACATGTAAACAGAACTAAGTATATACTCATTCTTATTATAAATGGATTTGGAGTTTGAGTGCAAAGGAGCACAACTATATTCCCTCAACAAATAGATACTTTGTTAATTCCTAGCAAGCCCTAATTTCCATACCAACTCCCAGAGCTCTGCAGAAGAAACACTGTAAGGCCAAACAATGCAAAGTCAGTGGATTCCTTGCATTTCCCCCCTCCCCAGAAAAAGGGAAAATGAGATGCCTCCTGCATCATATTATCCCATCCTTTTAAGAAAGTGAAGTTACAAACGTACAAGCCTGCATCCTGGGAGAAGTGGAGGGAATCATATTTTAACAGTTGCATTATTTTATCAAGTAAGAAGTGCAAGAAACTTATTTGTCCTTTTTCACTGATGATTCCTCAATGTCAGAACTGAAGTTCAGCCCTCAGTGTTCTGTCACTCAGTCACAGCCTGCAGCATAGCAAGACTTCTAATGCAGGGAAAAAGGTCATTGAACCCTCCCCTACACTCAGACCAGCTTCTCTAGGACAAACATTTGCAATATGTTCAAGCACACCAATGCTTTCCAGAGCATCCCAAGATATCAGATACAACTCCTAGGACTTCTGTTTTTAAAAGCGACAGATGTACCCGACAGATCCCAGTTGCCTTGGTATTTCACATTAGGTAAATATCAGTTAAAAGTTTCTTGCACTTGAAATATACCAAATGTTTCTTATGTTTGCACGGTGTCTTCATATTTAGAAATGTACAGCATTTCAAACAAACAATAAAGTAATATTAAAATAGAGCCAAATGTTTTGTGGGGAAAAAAAAATCTTTTCAAGTTTCTACAAGATCTACAGATGAGAAATCAGTTTTTATAGATAAAGCTCCTTGAATAGCATTTTTCACTTGATATTCCTGAAATACAAGTTAACATCTCATTTTATTAACAGAAGAGAAGCCAAAAGCAGCAGAGTAAGGTCTACTGAAACTCCCATTTTAGGTTCATATGAACAAATCAAGGCACCTCCCCTATTGTTTCTCCTAAAGACAACAGAAGTAGAATAAAACACTGAATGTGCTCCTATTGACAATATTTTCTCATGTCAAGGAAAATCCTTTTCCAAATAGAACTTGAAGAGTGGAAGGCAAGAACTATGGGCAAAACAATGTTTCTGTGATGCTGTATTTCAAAACCATTTTTAAAAGAGCATGTAGAGGTGATCCTCTGAGCAACCCAGCACTGATGACCCCAGTGTAACCCAGAGGGGCCCTGCAGCCACAGTCCTGTCCCACAGCACAGGGAAGGCACTCGCATTAATGACATGAGGGCAAAACCATCCTTCTGTAACCTTTCCCATAAAAGGGAAAGCCCATCCTGGGGGACAGCAGCTGTATCCCACACTCAGGAGAACATCCTCCTTCACATATTAGCTCCCACTTCACTAAGAGCAAAATCCTACATTTTGTTATGGAAAAGCTTCAGTTACTTCATTAAAGCACAGGCCAATCTGTACTACAGATCAGTTTAAGCTTCCACACTACACACCAATGTTGTGAACCACAGCTTCTGTGTAAAAAGAGGTTTGTGATACAATCAAAATTACAAAGCGGAGAACAAGATGGCCCTTTGTCAGTTACGTTCCCAATGAATGTGAAAAATCAACAATTGCAGACAGAGCTTCCATTCATTATGTACAAACAAAAAACCCCAACAAACAAACAAGAAACCCACACACAAAACAGTAACAACAAAAAAACCCACCACCACTACCACCCCAAAAAAAAGCCCACCCACACCAAAACAGGAGGCAAAAAAAGAAACAAGAAATTAGAAAGACTGCCTTGGGTTCCTGCTCCCCAGAGCACAAATGTTTTTTGAAGACTTGACTTATTCCGGTCTTCCCTGAGAAAAATCTAGTCTCCTTCAAGGAACAACCACTAATATTTTGAGATAAATAAATGTTACACCCATCAAAAACAGTCATAAGTAAAACAGAAAACTCATCATTCTAGTCTATTAATAGTCACAGAACCAGAACAGAGTTCACAACATGTATCTTCAAGCCTAGGTCTGTAGATTGCTAAACTTAATTTGTTTGAGATGCAATAGTTAAATCCTTGCAGAATTGCTACAGATGCTTGAAGGTTAAACCAACAGAATATAATTTATAGGTTTTAGCACATAACCACTACCTGATTGCTGCAAAAATTTGATAAGGCTCTTATCTTTCAAACCAACCATGCTATGGGATGTGCAAATCACAAGATACTACCCCTTGAAGTTTCCCCTTCTGCCAGGAGAAAGGCCAGGGTGCCCATATTCAATATGGATGAGGACAGTTCAAGATGTCAGCTCCATTCCAAATTCCAGCTGCAGCAAATTCAACAGGCAGTATGTTAAAACTGAAGGTCTGGGGCTTTTTTGTTTGTTCTTCTCCTTTAACACACGGGTCCTACTGCAGCCAAACTGCCTATTTCTGCTGGGGCAGAAAGCAGAGAGCTCAGAAGAGCAAACCCAGTTACCAACACCCACCAGGACCCCTCCTCAAGGTGACCTGTTGTAGCTCACAGAAGAAGCATCCTAAGCCAGAACACATGCTTCATGCCATATTCCAAGTCCCTTCCATTCTTTTCTTTCTGCCAAAAAATTCAGCTGCAAGATCTCCCCTGACCACCCCCACCCTCCCTTCCCCCAGAAACGTAAAGATGCTCAAATAGAAAATAATCCAGTACTCTAAACCAGCTCAAGTGACCCAAGAATGGAAAACCATTTCCCTTTAGCTGTCCATGGGAATCTAATTTACCTGGGTAGCCACCTGCACCCAACACTAACATTCTCCAATATACAGATTCTTCTTTCCCTTCTCCAGCTATTTACACAGCAACCTGCACAGGAAATGCTCCCATGCACCTTAGAGAACATCAATCATGCCTACATTGCAGTAACAGATGCACCATGGCCTTACCAGTTAAGGAGCAGACAGCAACTCTACAAAAGTCACAGTGAAGACAAGTAGCAAGTAAATACAACTACTTAATCAAAAAGCCTGTCTGTGTATATATAAAATACACACACAGAGCTCCCAAACAGGTTTTCAATGTTGTTCTTAAGTGTTCCCTTTGTGTTTTACATGCCTGGTAGTTCTTTACCATTAATATAAACCCCAGACACCCAGCAGGGGTGCTGTTATATTCTGGCTCTTGAGATGATTCCCTCTGTGATCCAATGCAAACCTGCTCTGGCACTGGGCCTCTCTTCCTGTACCTGAAAGTTCTGCATTACAAAAGCATTTGTTGTTCTTGGTCTGAATTTCACCTTTCCCTGACCCTTTTTCCATTCAGGGCTTCCTTTCCTTTCCCTGTGCTTCAAGGAGATGAAGCTGACAACCCAAGCCTTCAATTCACAGAGCACGTTCCAGCCGACGGGGCGATCAAACGAGCCCAGCCCCGAGGACATGATGCAGTGCATGAACTCCAGATCAGTCAGGGAATCAGCAAAGCAGCTCCAGCACAGCCCCGTGCCAAAGCTCCCGAGCCTCTTGTGCCGGCTGCACCAGCCCAAGAGCAGCAGCACCGTGACAGTGCTATGTGGCTTCTCACTCCGCCGCCAGCCTGCAGTCTGCCAGCTCGCAATGTCTTCGTCCAATACTCCCGTGCATGGCTAAAATACACAGACTATTTGCTTAAATTTCACAGCTTATACTAAATGTTGACTCATCAAAGCATCTGGAAGAATAGTAGTGATGTGGCTGACACACATGGGTAGGAAAATAAATCGTTTTGTCCTCTTTCTAATACAAATCTACCACTAATGCCGCAGAATATTTCCTCCTGCAACTCGCCACCATCTCTCTTCTTCTCACCACCCTGTCACTGCCACTACGTCTGCTCTTACAAAACTACTTTATCATGGTTTGCTTTAGAGTTTTCTGCCCATGAAAAATCTCAGTGTAATGGAGCATTCGATCAAGAGGCCCACGGCACACAGCCAGGCCTCTGAAAGGGGGTTTGGTGATAGATAAAGGTAATTATAGTGTAACATTTGCCATACCACAATTTAAGGCTATGTCAGCACTTTTCCCCCTTTAAGAGGCTTATAACTCTGAGAGCCTCTGGCCTGAAACTTGATAAATACATCCAGTGAGAAATAATGTGAATTGTGGAGTCAATGAGATGCCTTGAATTGAAAGCAGTAATGCTAAAACTAGTCTTGAACTCAAAGTGAATGGAAGATTAGATATGAGTTACAAAGAGATCTGATGAAAACAAATAGAAAAATTAATCTCTTCATGTGTATTTTGAGAACTGCCAGTGGACAATATTTAGAGAATATATACTTTCAGGTTATTGGTAAATTTATAATTAAGAGTGAAAAGCAGAACTGAACAAACATTCCAGACTTCAGGATATGTTGAGCGAAAGTTCCAGCAAACCAACAAAGTACATCCCCCTTCCTCAGGGCAGCTTTCCTACTGCATGCTCCTCTGCTTCCCCCATCCACATGAGCCCTGAAATCACATCTGCACTCGACAGACAACACTGAAAGCCTGGCTGTACAGTTGGGCACAGGCCAGGTGAATGCAGCCCCAGACCCCTCTGGCCCTGTACACAGCACCAGCCCCAAGCCAGCTCTGCTCCAGGAGTCCTGGAGACTCATCAGCTGAGTAATGCACCTGAGCCAGGACTAAACTAGTGAATACCTCAGAGGGAAGGGGGGAAAATAAAATAAAAATAAAATAAAAATNAGCCTTAGGATGGTTCAGTTTCCACCAATACAATTTAATGATAAATTCAGAAATACTGAACTAGAGTATCTGTAATTTGGCTGCATTTTTTTTTCCTATGTACACTCCCACAAACAGGCCCAGTAGCTGAATTCAAGCATCCTGAACCAGAGCTGTATCCAGGCTCCAACTCATTTGGCAAAGCAGCTTAACCAGTAAAAAGAAACTAATTTGCCTGGTTTCCAAAGAAAGGCATGTGTGATGGCTGGCACAGGCCAGGACATGGCTGGGGAATAAAAGGACTACTTGAGCTGTAAAAGGTCTTAACAATGGCATCGCAGATGTTTTTGATCATGACTTGCAACATCCCAATGAGCTGCACTACATTTGTGAAGTCCCCAAATCCATTTGTTTTACCATCATGCCTCTACCAATTGTACAGCATCTTCTGGAGCAGGACAGAAAACAGAAGCCATGACAGACCCCCTTTCCCTCCAGGCTGTAATTTCTGTATTGTGCCTTTTACAATAACATCATAAAATGTCACCAACTATGTATTCAATGCAAATAGCAAAGACATTCCATGTAGCATAAAACGCCATCTTTAACTGCAATCTTACCCTCATTAGGTACAAAACAGATTCCCTCCTTTTCAGGGGAAAAATACCACTCTAGTCAGTAAAGTTATATTACTGTGGATTTTTAAAAACTAAAGAACAAAACAGCATTCAGCATTTCTTATTAAAAGTCACCCCAAAGAGCAGGAACAGCATCACCTCACAATCAACCCCACAAAATAACATGAAAAAAAAAAAAACACTCTGATGATCCCATCACCACTTCAGAGCCAGTGTCCTTGGAGGAGCAGAGATCTGCCTGTTTTTACAGCAGACACTATAAAAATGCAACCCAGCATCAGCCTTGGTCACAAACATGGTCAAAGGTTAAAACTCCCTATTTGGTGGAAATCTGCAGGACATAGTGCCAATTACTCTACATTATTCATTTTACAGTTAACTTTTGGGGAGTGGCCTCCTTGGTTTAAGTCTGGTTCCAGGTGTGCAGGCAGAGGAAAGAATAAACACACTTCCCTTCACCAGCTCATGGCTGATCAAAATCCAAGCACACTGAAAACAAAGGTTGGGACCTTTGGCAGAACAGAGTTAGTGGTTCTGGCGAAGTTTTGTACGATGCTGAGGGTCTCCCTCCCAGTCACACCCACATGATGCCAGCAGGGAGAACTGCTTCAACAACAGGATTTGGGAGAAGTGTAGGATAATATATACACTAAGTTATATTGGACTTTAAACACAGAGGTTGTGAAGGAGAAACCAGAGCAGCAAAGATGCCAGTGAGGCTCCTCCAGGAAACAGAAAGTTATCAACCTCTGCAAATTAAGAGAAGATGGAACCAAAAGTACATGGGAATATTACTCAGAGCATTTCAGAAGACCCTTTTGATACAGGTGGTTGAAAAAGGAAACACAAACTCAATTTGCCATTGCCTTTTACAATTGCAGAGTAAGAGAGGGATACAGGAAAGTTAGAAAAGAGAAAACTTTTTTATGGGAAAATGGGACAAATTTTTTCCTATCATCTTCACATCCCATGGAGAATCCATGAACAATGTGATCTTATTAACTCCTTGCATACATGAGAACTACCTTGCAAAGTAAGGTGATACCAAGTATGCATGTGTAAAGCAGAGGAGGAATACAGAGGGAAAACTGGCATAGAGTGGAAACAAGGACAATGTATAAAGTGACAGTGAAAAAAGGAATATACTAACCAAGCTTCAATAGGAAACAAAAATGACAGAAAGGTTACTTAAAATCATATGACCGTGGTAAGAATCAAGGTCCTCCTCGATTCCCTTCTTTTCACTCTGTCCACGAGTGGCTCCAATGGGAACAGAGGATGGAAAAGGCACTAGTTACTGAAGGGTCTTGTATTTCACTCTTACAGGGTTAAAAGCAGACAGCACACAGTAGTTAAAGAAGGTCCAATTAAAATTCACAGAGCTATTGATCTTACCCCTGCTCCAGTGAACCCTCTTTCTGCTTCTAGCTCATAAACAAGATGACATAGAAAAGAACTATCGATTTTCATATATCTTTTTGGAGACATTTTCTTAGAATCTTAAAATTGCATCAAGTGTTCATAAAACAAATAGACTTAATGTGGTCATGTCTGGCAGACAGCACAACCCATCTGCCAAGTGTTTTAGATGGGGGAGATAAACCAGATAGATAGGTTCTACTTCAAACAAACTCAGGTTTCCCACCAACACACATCATCATTCTATATCCACTTGTCTTCCTGTACATGACAGAGCAATAGATTTTTACTTCAAGTAGGTATAAACTGATCAAAACACTCCCAGGTGACACTTCTTGCAACCATATTGAGGCTGAAACTCACTGAACACACCCACCAGCCCTGCAGAGAAATGCTTCCCACAGACTGGAGCCTTTGTCCCCTGGGGCACCTGCAAAGCTGCTGAGGTGACTCCTCACCTTCCAGGTATGCACAATGGCCAGCTGGGCCCCAACCTGCACTATTTGTGAGCATCACACCATGAAAGAGCAAAGCTGAAGTTTAGCATTCCAGTGAAAAGAGCACGAGCACCAGAGAAAACAGAAATGTCACACTACCTCTGCTGAAGAGCTTAGACAACAACCGACTGTACCCAGACAGCTCTGGATGCAGTCAAAGCACGGCCCATTTCCCTGACATCATCTCCCAACAAGTTTCAGGTCACAGTTCCCACAGTGGTAATATTAGAAATTATATTTGTCAACAATAGGAGAGGTAGAAATCCTCTCCCCTCGCTCCTTATCAGCCCTCCTGCATTATCTGTCAGTCTGGGTCACAGTGACACACTGACTTGCCTGCCACTTTCAAACTGCCCCCAGAGTAGTGGAGCAGAAGCAGCACCCCTGTCCAGGATAAACAGGCACTCACCCAGGAGAATGCAGGAGCTGGGCTGTTCAGACAGCAGGCACTACAACTGCTGTTTTTATTACTGCCCTCTCAGACAAGTAACTCATGACATACACTGCACAGACAAAAATCAGTAATTGTACAAAAAAATCTGGCTTTCTTATCTACTTACAACCTGATGCAAAACTGATCATGCCTAGAAATCAGATAAGGGAGTCACCTTATACGCAAAGCTTGTCTAAAGTAGGATATGTGATAAGCTTGAGTATTTCTTGGGACTAGATTTTGAATAAAGGACAACATATTGGCAATATTAAGGCTGAGAGAGCAAATAGAACCACAAACACAGGATATATAACTGATGTCCTAGTTGCAGGAATAAAAAGTAGAAAAATAATCTATTTGAGGAATCCTTTTATCTGTGAATTGCTTTGTTCTTACAAAACACAGAAAAAACCCACACACAAGCAATGACAATACTTTGATAGAATTATTTTGTGATCTCCTGTTATTAAGCAGAGACCACTTCAAAACATTAATTTGCTTCAGGGATTTGTTTAAAGAAGAGCAGGTTGAAAAACACTTTCTTTTCAAGACATGGAGACTAAGTCATGGACTGCTTCAATTCACCTTTCATAGACACCTTACTCCATAGGGTATAACTACCTATAGAATTTGCTTATAAACAAACAGGAAAGAGTGGTAAATCTTTGCTCTCTGGTGTACTAATGATTTCCCTAGAAGGCAGTATATACCCTGTTTCATACCACAAAAATTGAGTTAGAAGAGATGTCCTTATGACAGGTTTTTATCTAGCCTTGAGCCCAAACTCCACCAGGCACCTTGTCCTTGGGCTGTCCTACTGCCAGGAGGTTCTCAACCCCTAGTTTGCACCCTTCTTGCCAAAATCTGACTTTTAAACGTTTTGTTGCATCCAATACAGATAGGTAGAACACATGAGACTGTTCTGTTTTCAAAATCCATTTTGGGTATTCTCTGCCCACCCAAATATTCCACCACCTTCAGGTTTCATTTTCTCAGACATATTTTCTCTCAGCCATACTCACAACTCATCTGTTCTACCACCCTACAGACTTGCCAGATGGGTCACTTACTGCTCTTCAGCTAAAACGGTATCGAGCTGTTTCATCAGTATTTCCAGCCATTGCTGATTTTGGAGAATCTTTTAAAGGATATCAAAACTTTTACTAAAATCACTATCCCTGCTTCTGTAACAAATTCCTATTTTTCTCCTTAGAAGGAAGTCAGATGGGTTTGCCAAGAACAAGTTGTGTCAGTGTGGGCTACTACTCACCTCCTTGTCTTATCAGTGCTAAGAGATTAATTCCTACATTCTTTGGTTTCATTTATCCTCATTTATAGTTGATATATTTATATTTGATCCCTACATATCCTGCTCAACCCAAGAGGAAGAAAATGATGCAATGCCTGTGCATTGCTAAAGCAGTTTACTGACCTCAACTAAGATGGAAATCAGTAACCACAGACAAGTTCCTGATTATAAAAGTGCTTTAGTTGAAATCAGAAGGGAAGCACGTGATCAGCTCAGGAGGGCTGCATTTCCCAACAACTGAAAAAACAATAAGCCATTAAATCTTTGTTCAGGCCAAAGGGTTCAATTCAACATTAACACCATTCATGTCACAAACCAGTGCCACCCATCAGGACCCCAGCTTGCAAACAGGCCATCTAATGTTGCAAAGATCACCAAGAGTAACTGTTCTTTCTCCTCATTGCTCGCTGCTGAAATCTTGTTAAGGGACAAAAGGAGAGCAAATTGTAAGAATATGGGAAAAGCAGAAAAACTATTTTTCTAGTGTCTGATAAAGGCCTGACTCCACAGAATGCCAGGTGCTGCTAAGAAAGCAGAAAATGTATAATTGCTGCTATTAAATTCTGTCAGTTGAGAAGTACACACTGTTTACACAGGCATCCTGTAATTTCACACTGCAACTTTCAAGCTCTGTTTTGATCCAAGGTCTAAAACTTGCTTCAGACTGAAAATCTGAAATATATTTAAGCAAAAAAACCCAAAACANAAAGACCCACCACAAAAAACCCCATGCACTCAACAGCAAACTTTACAACAGAAAAATAACATTACGCAGTGGTCATTTCCCCAATATCATTTTTGATGGTTCCCCTTATAATCATCAATACATATGCAACATTTATGTTCAATGAGACAAGCGAGAGCTTTTCTTGCTTTTTCGGGCTAGAAAAAGTAGCCTGAGTTAAGAAAAATGAAAAAGGCAAAATCTCACCCAGTAACTCAGTAAAAAACCTCCAACTGAGATTTGCAGTAGCACTGTGATAGATCAGAGGTGAACTAAACCTTGCATGGGTAGGAAGCCTAAATTCCAACAAAAAGAGGTGAAGAAAGACTGCAGGCTGTGTGACCTCACTGCTTTTCAACTTTTTTTTTTCTTTCAGTAATCAAGAAACATATTCCAGTGTACAGATTGTGGTGACTTAAAACACTCACCATTGCTTTATTCAAGACTGCAGGTGCCATGACTCGCCTCCCTGGTAGTGCTGGGACATTTCCAGCACAAAGATTGCTCTGCAGATGATGTGGGAGAATGGATGGTCAGCAAATTTTCCATTGTCCTCTTTCCATTTAACACTGATTATGACTTACGTTACAGCTGCTGTGTGAGCCCTGGGATTGTAATAGGTGATATTCACATATAACTCATTTTCACACATTATTAAGGAATTTTGCCATTTCTGTTGTTCATAATCCATCTTTACCCATCACTTCCATGTCTGAAGCTGCTCTCTCTTCCCTTGCACATTTTGTGCCCAAACAGGAAAGAATAACAGCACAGACTGCAAGGATTCAACTCGAGAGACAAGAAGTACATTTTTCCATCTTCAATATTTCTCTAACAAAATATTTCATATGGAATTCAACACTTCATTCTCTCTTTCAAATACAGACTTCTCCAGCCATTCCTCCTCAAAGCAGAGAAACAGAATACTGTTAAGCTACTCTAAATATACTAAAGAGAAGATTTAGGGAATATAAAGCAAATAGCTCTAACATCACTGTACAGCTAGTGTCTGCTACATTCACAAAGAAACCAGCTATTAAAAACTACCCATGCAGTAAGATTCAGCAAAGACTGAGAATATAAGGTGCATGTCTGATTTTAAGAACCAGAACGACAGACTCATCTAGTATAAGCTGGCACAGCTCAGCTGGCATCCAAACTACTCTACATTTCAAGTGAAATGTAGTGAAATGCAGTGGTGTGATACAAATACAGAAAATAATAGTATTAGCAATGCTCAGATACTGCCAAGGCTTATCCTTCCTCCTCCCCCAGATACACATCTCACCTTTTCCAGGCACTCTCTAAAGATAAGCATAAAAATATGTCACCTTCCTCATTCGAGCTATGCAGGTTGAAAGAAAAAATGAGGATGGCATGGAGTATAACTTGCATAAAACTTCTCACACTTCACTGCATGATTCAGACTTGTCAGATGTGAAAGACCAGTGCCACCATCTGGTGCCTTCCAAGTCTTGGATCTTTCTTTCTACTCAAAAAGGAATTCACCCTTTATCTAACGCAACATCATAAAAGAGGGGAGGCAAAGAGAAGCAGTTCTGAATTGCCCCTTCAGTGAAGCTGTTGCAAAAGGAGGCCAACGTTAGATGGAGAAAACACAAATATTGGAGTCAGAGAGGGATTAATAAAATAAAATAATCAAGCAAGTTCTTGTGAAAGAAGAAAGTCTAAGTCTTAGAAAAAACTCAGACCACAATTCAAATCCTATCAGTAAATACAGCCCTCACAAGTGACAAACTTTTAAAAATATTTTTCCAAGCATTGCCCAGGAGGAGGATGGGAATCACCGAAACAAGGCATTAACTATTTTTGTGAACTTCGCACATGAAAAAAAAACAATCACAACTCAAAAGTTCTTCTTTTTCTTTAGTTATTACTCTCAGAAAACAAAGTCAGTTCCTCACACACAACTCAATTTCAGAATTATTCCTAAGAACCAGATAAGCATCTTGCTTTTGAAACAGTTTTTTTGGCTTTCAACTGACTTTACATTCCATTTGGAACAATCCCACCTGTACCATTCTTGAGGTCAGGGAACATGACAGTATTCATTAATATTTCCTCCCTCCCTTCTTTGAGTGGATCCTTAAGGTTGGAGCAACTTGATTTCTGTGCTCAGGGGGGTCAGGTCAGCTTTGTTAATCACACTGGTGACAAAGGCTCGGCACAGCCCTGCTCGAGGTGCAGAGCCACACTGGGAGAAATCCCTGCCCTGCACAGCTCTGAGGGAACACCTCAGGCACCAACACACCGAGAAACCACCGTGACATATCCATGCACATGGATAAGGAGCAGTCGGTGGCAAAAGGCAAACTGAAAAGCAAAGATGAGAGGAAAACAGCGCCACAGCACTGACCCGTGCATGGCCAGGGCAGGGCCTGGGAAGCGAGGGAAGCGCAAGAGGGCTTGGGCTCTGCTCACCAGGGTCTGACACCACACTCCAACATTCCTTACTTTGACAACTGCCAGCCTGGCTCATACTGTGTAGGTACAACAAAACCCCAGCCATAAGGACAGAGGCACACAGCGACTGCCTGTCACAGCGGCGCTCAGGGAGCATGGAGCCACGCAGGAGCGACTCTCAGCTCCAGTTCCACATGGCACAGACACGCTGCTGTGGCACACATGGCATCTCAGCTGCCTCCACCCTGCTCCCAGCCTGGACATGCTGCTGGGAGCTGTGCATGCCCTTCCCCTCTTCTGCCTTCAGTGGCTAACCAGCCAAAACACCTGTAGAGGGTATAGCAAGTACTTGAGGTTTTGCTCAGCTAACAACAGAAACACAGTCTAATTCTTGGCAAGTGGTTAATGGAAGCTGTGAGTGAGTACCAGACACTGATAAGGTAAGCAGGTGAGGCAAAACTGAGAACAGGATATGCACAGCCAATTATATTTGACTCTGGTTAATGGAACTTCAGCCACCTTAACATTCAAGGCACAGACACATCCACTTTTCCATCTCCCCTTGAAGTGGTGACTGCACAAGCTGCAGCCTTCAGAGCCCCCAGCAGGGAACACAAGTCAACCCATAGCAAAAGGCCTGCAGCTTCCACAGATGCAGCCCTGCCCAATTAACCAGCAGTTCATTTGCAAAGCCATCAATCCACAGGACCTCCTTACAGTTTGGGGTTTTGTCATCCCAGCTCTTCTCCTCAGACTCCCTCCTGGAGGCCGCCTGGAACATTCTGTCACAAAGCTATAAGCATGAATTACTGTGTGGATGTTGCCAATACAGATTTGCATTAATTATTCATAATCATGGCAAAATATTTCTCACATTCATAACTTAGTAAATTACTAACTTGGGTGCACACTAATCTGAAGATGATGATTCACACAGCAGCCTGCATGATACAGCATTTAATTACTCCTTGAAAGTAAAGACACCTCCCCCATGAAGTTTACAAGAGCAATATCTAAACCACAACAAGTTTATATCTAAGTAACACAATAAATCTATATTCTTATCAGAACAGTTGGATCCATCTTTGTCATCTTTGCCCAGCAGCGTCATTTAATTGCATTCCACTTCTAGTTTCTCATTGTGCCAACTTCCTTAAAAGAGTGGTTTATGTAAGCAGCTTTCTGAAACATTAACTTTTACAAAGCCTGAAGTTGGACAATGATAAATGGAGAGTCACATATATCATACATGCTGTAATTGCAATGTCAGAGTCACAATGCAGTATTTATGAATATGTAGATTTGAAAGGCAGAAAATAGCAGTATTTATTTACATCATCTGGTAGCAGGTATTGGTACTTTCAAAATACCCGATGAAATTCTAAACTACTGCTAAAGTAGATGGAAACATTCTGAGTCTACCCAAGCTAGATTTGAAGCCCAATGCCAAAGCCCTTTGGATACTTTCACTCTCAATGCCACGTAAGCACTTCAGCATGTTTTAGCTCCCAGGAAAAGTTGTTTTCTACGACAGCAGCAAAAGGGAAATAATTACAAGACCTTCATACACAAAATATATTTTATAAAATCTGATTTTCTTTCCCCCCAAACTATAAAACACTATCTTCCTTTTATACAGGTTTTTGCTATTTCAGAGGCAGGGTTAGACAAGTCATAGGTTCATACCATTATAGACCCACTGCATGGTTTCCATGATATAAGAAACAAGGTTTTTTACAGCCAGAACAATCATGTACTAGAACAACCTCCCCACAGAAGTGGCAGAGACACCATTACTGGCAGCTTTTAAGACAGGACTGGACAAAGGGCTAGATAATCTCATCTAGGCCCTCCCTTTCCACAGCAGTCAGGGCAAATAATCTAAGTCCCTTCAAACTGGGGCTGTTCTATGGTGATTCTATCACTTCTGGCCCAGTGTCCACAGCACAATCCAAAGAGCCAAATGCTACTCTTTTTTAAAAAAAGCTTATCACTAAGACATTTCCCCCACTGTCTGGCTAAGTCCTTCATGCAGAAACCCTGGACACAAGGAGGGAGCAGATCATTACTCAGTGCTCCACAGACCTCTTTCATCTGAAAGCTGACACCTTCTCCAATTCTCCCTATTCAGCTTTATCTCTGCAAACCTCTACAGCCATAGTTCTTTCAAGCCTTTCAAGATCATACTTCATCTCTCTCTCTCACCACTATTCACTTTCCTCCAGGTTACTTTTGGCTGGCTTGCAAACTGCTGTTAGACCGTAGCCTGAAGTAGGTGCAATGCTCCAGGCTGCACTCAACAGCATGACAAACAGAGTGGGCAGATGACTCCCCCTTCTTGCAGAAATACAAACCTCCCTCATACGTCCTAGCAGTTGTAACATTTTTCACAAAAACTTGACACTGCTGGCATGGGGACTCAAGTGAATAGAGCATAGTAGCTGCCAGCATTCCCTTCTGACAGGCTATTCTGTGTCCCATGTCTGTGTGGATGCTGTTCTTATACTTCCACCCATTCAGCTCCTGAATCTGCTGTACCAGTAAAACTGGATGCTTTGTGTTCATTTGGAATTCTGTTCCTTCCCAGTTTGATATCATGTGCCAATTTAAATATACTCTCTATTCCTTCAGTCAATTCATTCACAAAATAAAAACCATACTGAGCAGTTCTAGACCTAGGCCAGACTGCTGAGGGACTCCAACCAGTACACCTGTACTCTTTCACAGCTGGCCACTTTACAGCTATTCCCCAAATTTTCCAGCCACTCATGCACCACCAGCAGCTGACTAACAAAGGCCCTTCACAAAACATGAAATACAGCAGGGAGTCTCTGATTTGTCTTTATGTCAACAGCCAGAGCTGCAGTCTGTGCCAACAGCCCGCAGTGTGGTTGTACCTGCATGAAGGGAAGCGGTGGAAGAAATGCAGCAGCCTGGCAAGAACACACACTGTCTCTAGCAGGCAGAACACTTTTACAGCTGCAGTAATTGATTGCCTTTGCAACAATCACACACCACCAGCTTCATTTTTCAGGAAAAAAACATCAGATTGGAACAGATGGGGGCAGATCAAAACAGATTGCACAGAGCAGCCACAGCCTAATGGTGAATTGGGAATACTGAGCAAATATAAGAAGCCCGTGCGCTTCATGTCTGAATTGGAAACAGAGCTTTTTCATTGCAGCTTTGAAGAGGTGGTGTAAATGCTGTTATATCTCTTCTGACAGCTAATGGCAAACTATCACATGTGCAACAGCTTCACTGGGGCTCAATGCTGCAGCTATGACCAGGACTGCCAAGATGAGTACTGACTTCTTTTTCCACACAGAAAGCAAAAGAAGGAGATGCAAACATGGAGGGTCCCCTCGAGCCTCAGCCGCTCCAGCAGCCCACAGCTCACTCCTCACCTGGGCACCAACACAGCACCCTCAAAAGTCAACTGTGCTCAGCAATGCCATTCCACCCACAACCATCTTTTGATGAGCATGGAATGAGTCTCTCACATGGGAGACAATAATACAGAAAGAAGTTTTGGTAAAGAAAATAATAAACATTTTTAATTAAACTTTCCACGTAGATCTAAATATTTTCTGGTACAGCAAAGAAAGACAGGAATAAGGACAAAAACTCTTAAATAGCCAATCCATTCAGAATTCTATTCTTCCCACTGCATATTTGTTAGATGCTGGCTTTACCCCCTTGGCCATGTATTTCTAAGGAGTGACAAAAATTTCCATCTTAAATCTGAATTTTTCAGTTTACTTGTATTGGTGAAATATTGCAGTGAAATAAAAATGAGTATCCATCAAATTGTCCTTTATTTTCACTCTGAATGACCCTATTGAGGGATGGGGCAGGGGGGCTGCACTCATAGCAGTGACTTTTTCTTTAGTGATTAACATTAATCAGTCAAATCTTTCTTTACATGGCAGGCTAAGCATAGTGTTTTCACCTCTAATTTTACACAGGTAAAACAAATTAATGGTTCTTTGCCAGAAAATATCAGCTTTAGCATTTTGCCCCACCCTTTCTAAGGAGGAATGTGCTAACAATCTGTGAATCCATCACTAGAAATTCAAAAAGAAATAAAAAACTTCCAGAAATCCACGGGGGGGGGGAAAATAAATTACCACAGCAGGTTATCACTGAATGCACCGAGCAGAAATAATTAACACTTGTTTCTCTTTGTGAATAATGCATAGCTGTAATAAGAGTTATGCTTTCAAGCAATCACTATGCCATGTAGCCAGGAGACACAGCCAGAATGTAAAGCATACTATGGAAGTGGGTTTTTTCCTCTTCCCAAAAGGATTGATTTAGGCACTGAAGGAAACACAGACCTAGGAGGGAGGACAGTCTCCCCTCAGTCCTTCCCATAGGTTTCTTATACAGCTTTCTTCAAGCCAGGGCACAGAAGTCCCATGTGTAGTATTTCATTATGAAAAGGAAGCTTCCACTCATACAATTTATATTTTTATTGTTCTACTGACTTGGTTTTTTACCCAAAACTACAGATGCCGCCACCTTCCACAAGCTGCAGGGACAGAGACCTCCCAGATCCATGGCAACACGTCCAGCAAGTTCTAGCACCTCCTTCCCTTGCCACCACGGGGACAGGCAGCGCCTAGGACATGTCTCCTTCAGGCAAGTGTCTTCAGGGGATTTTCAGCACCAGGAAACCACCAGGTTCGCTTCCAGGATCACTCCTCTCAAAACTGGCCCAGAAACCTGCCTACCAGCAGGGACTGGGGAGGCCATGGCACATCCATCCTGTGGGCAGGGTGTGGCTAGAGCCAGAGCCACCTCTGCTCCTTGGACACTATTGCTGCTGCAGCAGAGCTGCCCAGGCTGTGCTCACAGACCACAACTATGAGGCCATGCACTAACATTACCTGTCCTGCAGCTACTGTTGTCTTTGAAGCAGAGAACTTTCATATAAAAAGGTAAACGAAAACCATCAACATTTATTTGTTTTGCTTCCAGGGCATGCTATTAAAAAAAGTATAGCAATACCTCAAACCAAATGTTTGAATCCAAACATCTTCAAAGAGCCAGGCTAACAGCACTTCTTTCATTCTTTTTCATTTAAATTGAACAAAATGGTTTGCTGCGTACATGATGTTCACTTCAAAAGACCATTCCTAATCCATTAATAAATAGCAGCCTAGAAGGAATCCTACAAAAGTAAATTTTTAATGCATTAACCAAAACAGCAACCAGCAGATGGGCAGGACTGAATTAACCAAGTGAATCCTTCTCACTGGTATCCTCACAAAGGGAAAAAATTTATAGCAGAAAAGTACTATTAGAAAGCAGAAAGTTTAGGGGGTTTTTGTTTGTTTGTTTTGAATAAATGAAATAGATTTCATTGCACTCCAGGTTAGGTGTTATAAAACACATGTCTTTTTTTTTTTAATTACAGTGCAGCCATACAATTCTAATCAAGCTGTACTTGTAGCTATAGAGTATATCCAAAGGCTAATGACAATCAAAATGGCAAGGCTTTTTCTTCCCTCACACATCTCCAAACACCCAGGCAACAAACAGCTGAAATCTGAGTTGTAAAGAAGGTTCCCTCCAATAAAAAGGACAAAGTTTTCCTTGCCTGCAGGGGCCCACACCTTAGCATATTTATTTACCATCAACTCATTAGTTTTCCAGCACAAACCAGCTGCTGTTCTAATCACCCACTTCCATACAGCCCTGGCAATCAACTGACAGCTACCAAATTCCAGCCACCAGAGACTCATCCCAACAGTTTTGGAAGAACTCCTTTCAATGCTTTTTGGAAGTAACAGCTTTCCAGGAGATACTCCATCTCCAACAAATCCTTACCCTGAAAGAAAGGAAGTTTGAGCCATGACCTCTCACGCTCTGAAATCTGAGTTATGGTGACTGTCAGTGATTTTGGTGTTTATCACAAAACCAAGCACAGTCATACTAGCCTCGTGTCTGTTATGGAAGTATTACTTTACAGATCTGCACTATCTTATCCCACATGTCATGCTCTGAGTTAAGGGTAAAGAAAAGTCCCCCTAACTGGGTGCATAATCCACTGAGCACTCCTTTGCATACTCAGAAGGCTGCACACATCGGTTCAACTTTCACTTTTAGTCCAAACAACAATAAAAGAAAGTAAAGCTTGTGAGTTAGAAGAGAAAACCAAACAGATGAGGATGTCACCACTCAGCTCAGCCTTGAGTACTGCATATAGATCCAAACTCTCTTTCTGACAATAAGTGTACTCTATGTTTAAGAAATCAGAAAGGTAGAGCAGATGATTAGAGCTACTTCTGTGCAAGGAACAATTAGGCAGGTTAAGGCTGTCACTTGGAAGACTTATGACTAAGCAGCATGGTGACCAGGTCTGTCAACTCAGCAGTGAGATGGGAAGATAAATAAGGAATGACCACAAACCATCTAGCTATAGCAAACAGCAGCTATAAGAAACAGAAATGAAGTTACCTGATGTAGAGTCAAACCAAGGAAATACAAGCATTTCACCAAAAGTGACTGGACTACGGAACTCATTGCCCTGGCTGCTGCAGATGTGAACATTTAAATGGGGTCAGTAAGCAATCAGTTACATGAATAGATTTTTTTTAAAAATCCATTTAGCCTTAAGTGCAAAGGTGTCATCTCCTCTGCCTGAAGGCATCTCTGCTCCATTCCAGGAAACTGACAGTTTTCTGAAGCATCATTCCTCCTCATTTTCTCTGCTTCCCCAGGCACCTGCTACCAACCACTGCCAGACAGAACCACTCCTCAGGCTTGGGACAGGTGTTAAAACAGTATGTAACAAACCTGAAGCAAGTGCTGATGCCCATTAGCCTTGTGATCCATATACCAGAAAGATTACTCCTTTGTCTTAGGGTGTTCCCTTTTCATGCCAAAATTGGGAGTTCCCCTGCCCCCCTCTTTTTCCATGCCACAGTTCCAAGAACCCCCTTATCCTTAAAGCCTTGAGATACAAAGGGGTTTTTCATTTGCACTAGAGCAGTTTAGTTTGTGTTACACCCCAAGGCGTGAGGATGTGGATGTGCCTTTCCCTAAGGTGGGATGGCTCAGTGGCAGCTGCCCCACACAGCCGGTGCTGGCAGGGGGAACCATGACCACCCCACAGGCAGCTTCAGCCAGGTCAGCCCGAGGTGCCAGGAAAACCCAGCTGCCACCCTCGGCACACAGGCAGCGCAAGGAGAGCCCCCGCCCCGCAGGGGGAGCAACACTTTCAGAGTGCTGCAGGCACTGCTAAATAAAATGCATCCTGACACCCAGAATCCTCCCTCTGCACCCCTGGGAAAGCAGTGCACTGAAGTTATAGCCTATTCCACTAGAACAAAAAGCATCAACTTTCACCTTATAATCTTTAAAGACCTTCCATTTACAAGGGGAATGGGAATGTTTCCCTTCTAATTTAATTTATTGGTTGGTTTAATTAACTTGATTACCAAAGTTGGGTTTTTCTTTTTCCTTCAAGCAGACATGCAATGCCTGTCATATAACTGTGGTGAACCCCGCTTTGCCCTCAGGCAAAGCTGTCACTGGGCTCTGCCTTCCCCCCACTCTGTCTCAGGATCTGGCTGGTGCAAAGCTGTCACCTCAGATTTGGCTGTGCTCAGACGCGCCCAGGCCAGGCCTGACAGAGCCAACCTGGAGCTCTTCCCCACCCCAGGGCTGGAGCTGCCAGTGCCCTGCAAGGGGCTGTGAGAGCCCCTCTGCTGCCATTCCGTATGAGACTTGGGTTACTTCAGGCAGGCAACTCCATCTGAGAGATTTTCTTAACCACAGAATAATTAAAATGTTAATCCAGTCAAAATCTTTGAATATATACAAAAGCTGTTTGACTGTCACTGATTGTATTTATTTCTCCTCCACCCCAACGAGCAAAGGTCTTGCCCTCTTTTCTTTGTGATCATTATTTGAACTGCATAGTTTCAATATAGCTTGAGTATAACTTCAATTTGGCTTAACTGACTTTTATTCTATTATCTTTTCTTCTATGGGCAAGTATATATTTGATCTTGAAACCAAAATTGTTATAATTAACTCTGTGTTTTTAAAGGTAATATAAATTAGAAGGTAGAGATGAAGTAATATGTAGTAGCTTGCATGGAATTATATAGACAGAATAATTCATTTGTATGAGCAGCACACCATGACAGAGATTAGTTGTTACCTAAGAAAGATATTTGTTATTCAGATTTTAGAACCTATTGAAATACTACATGATGCTTAAATGCATTACAAAAGCCTTTACAAAAATACACATCTGTTGTGAAGACTCAATTGGAAATGTCAGCTTTTCATCTCCAAGCGCAGCTCTGAGCACTCAGCTCCCTGCCTAAATCCCCAAGATGATGGCCAAGGTGGTGCCTATCAGTGAAGGCAGAGAAAATCCATTAGCCTCTTTTTGCTTCACTGTGGCACTCCAGTTTAACAAACAAAAACTATGGGCTTACTGAAGAAAGATAGAAATCTCAATAAAATCACTATGATCCAAAATTTCCTGTGTCTTGTGTTTGGGACATCAGATTTTAACAGCTTAAGCTTGGCCTGGAACCAAAAGGGCCTCTGTTTACTTTGAAATCTGTACCCATTTATCTCCTAGATACAAATATGTGAACATCTTTGCAGCATAAGATGAACAAATGCCCAACAGATTCACTTTTCCTTTTTAATACAAACAATGTTGACTTTTTAAATTCCTTTTTATATTCCTGACAAGGCAATGAAAATCAGACTAGTGCATGGAGGGCCTGGACTACAATGTCAGGTAATTTAGCCCCTCAAAAGCATAACTCTGGTATTTGCATGTATTTTTCTTTATATAGCACATGTGAATTCCATGTGATTTGTACATTTCACAAGTTAAATTATGCCCCTAATTGGTACTTCATAATAAAATGCCTGAAGGAACCAGACTGTTCTGATATGTGAACAATTTTAGATTTAAATTAAGTTAGGGATTGATTTCCATTTCAAAAGTGCTTTTGAAATTTAACAAGTGAAGTACAGAGCTGTTTTCAAAAATGGACACAAAAGATGGGGATGCAAACTGTTTGATCAGACAGTTGATATTTAGACGAAATATTATACATATGAAAATGTTTTTCATTGTGCTATTGTCCACTTGATTTAAGAGAAAAGAGTAGGTGGACATTTTATACAACTCTGCTATACAAGCGCACACAGAAAGATGCAGTTTGATTTTCTGCTACTTCATTTAGCTCTGACACTTATTTTATAACCTAGTGCTGTATTCTTTCTAAAAATACAAAAAAAAGTTGTAAGCTGTGAAATAAAGGCGATAAGGTGGTTTTGAAACTGCTTTGCAGGACATACTGTAATGACCAAGAGACCAGGAAATACTGTGAGTCCAAAATGAAATGGAAGACACTTGTTTCCTTGGAAAGCCGTTGACATTAGGATGGGTAGTCTCCCTTTGAACTTGTACAAATTCTATTTATACTTCCATAAACTCCACAGCACAATTGCTCTGCTCCCCAACTCAGCACAAGCATCAAGCTGAGTTTCTTTTATTTTCAAGCTGAAGTAGCTCCTAAAAATACTTGAGAAAATTTAATCTAATGCCACTGAGAATGAAAAGGCTTAAAAAAATAGAAGAGTAAAGGAGGATTTGGCCTATCTTGTTCTGTTCTGGTAGAAGAAAAAAAGTTAGCATGGTTACCTTTATGAAGCAAATGGTTTATTGGTAAATAAACCATGTGCTTTCTGATTGTGCCTGCCAGAGGGAGGATGTTGCGGCCCTCCCAGGACAGAGGCTTTCAGCTGCTGATCTTTCCTGGCCCCTCCACTCGTCTCAGAAAGATCTCATTTCTTTTCATCTATATGATGCTGCTCTGAGCTGCTGCTGCCTCCACTGCTCTCTCTAACCTAAGCTCAAGCATCTTCCACTCTGGCAAAAGCTACAAAAAGGCCCACATGTGCTCACAGGGGAAATACCACAAAGCCATGGATGTCTGATCCGTGCTCACAATGGCTGTGCAAGAGCAGTGCCTCTCAGCAGAGACACAGCTGGATTAAAAGATAGGGCAGTGGGGGATAGGGAGGGATAAGATTTACAGAGACTAAAGGGTATGTGGAGTAACACAAGGCAAACAAATTCAATTTAATAAAACATCCTGCATACAAGGTATCACCTAGCAGTTTACAGAGAGATAAGAGACTAAGATAATGCTTTAGAAAATTGGATACTGTGACTCATAAAAGGAAAACACACAAATAAAGTTGAAGTAGTTCAGATAAAGGAAAACCGCTGAATTTAAAAGCATCTAGAATAGAAGCACAGGTTCTTGCAGAAGAGCTACAACTAAAGCAAAGTGCACCTCAAACAATTAAATGCTCCTTTAAGCATCTAAAGCCCTAGTGTTTATCAAAGCATCTCTGTATTAAAAGTATTAGGCTGGTAGAAACCAATTTTAATTTGGTGGAATTGGAACTGCAGAAAAATCTCAACTTTTCAAGGTTTCCAGCACTCCCAATATCTCCCTCTGCCTTAGACAAAATTTTAAATAGATATTAAAAAAGTACAGATGGACAAACATAACATAAAAAAAAAAAAAACATAAAACCCCCAAAGTTTGAATCAAAATCAGTATTTGGATTAAATCCCTTTTTATTTAGCTACAATTTCATCAATTCTATGTTAAAATCCAGGAAGGGGGGGCAGGGGGGAGCATGATAAAAGCATGAATCAATAAACAGCAACAAACACAAGGAGAGGCCTGAAAGCATGGACTCATATGTCCAGATGCATGGAAGTATTAGCTCCATCTACCTGAAAAACTTGAGCTGAAAATTGTGAGCACACCAGAGTTTTAATAACAAGTTCAGAGTAAGGGAGCAGGCAGGTTGCAAGGCCAAGCACCAGGGGCACATCATAAGAGGACCTCACACAGCATCATAGTGGGCAGCTCAGAAGCTGGGAGGCAGCAAAGCTGGCAGTGCTGGGATGCTGCCCCAGCAAGCTCCAGTACAGTTAACAAGCACCAATACTGGTGAGGAGCAGATGGGTACTGAGGGAGTCTGTTCAAGAGCAAACCTGATGCCCTGAATATTGGGAATCATGAAGGTACCAGCAGAAAGGAGCCAAAGGATGTTCCCACACACCACTTGAAAGGTCAGATGGGCAGGGCAGTGCAGGAGAAACAACAGACACAGTCTCTTCCACCTGTACTTTTGGCTGCTGGCAACAAAGGGATCACTGAGGGAACACAGTGGCACTGTCATAAATATGGGGTGAACTATTGATTCCTTTTTCCAGATGGGAGACTATCCTGCAAGCAGAAAGTATGGTGGAGTCATGGAGCTGACGGAGCCTGAATGGACAGAGCAGTGACCACAGGGTAGGGTAGTGCAGTGACTGATGGCAGTGCAGCAGGGTAGCACCTAACAAGCTCCACTACCACTTTCAAAACTAAACCTGTGGGAAATGCCAGAAGACACAGAAGTGTGGCACAAGTCACTGCAACTTGGAAACTCGGTTACAAGCTAAGGTTCCCCCCACAAAGGCAGTGGCAGGGCTGCTCACATGCCCCAGTGACAGTGGTCACCAGCCTGCCCAAATCCTGCCCCTCCTGGGCACAGCAGGCCCAGCCCTGCTGCACCTTGCAAAGGGCCCCACACCTGAGCTGTAGCAGGCATGTGGCAGCCACTGCCCACATTGTCACCTTTGCCTTGAGTAAGGCTTCTCACTCATCCCTTCTTTTTCTCTGGTGCACACCTACGCCACAAACGGACCCAGACTCCCTTCTCAGGCCAGAGTGCCCATGGATTTATTTTCCTGTGATGCTTATCTTGCCCTAATTCACAGCACAGTAATTAGTTCTGACTTCTTCACAATACAAGATCTGTGTCAACATAATCTACACCTGCTGGAAAAGACCATCTCCTTACACTGAACCCAGTCAGGTGTTCCAGGGACCCTCTCCTTTGCACTGAAGTCCCTCAGCCTGACTGCTTTAGAGCAATACGAGATGCAATGCATGAACCACAACTCCCAATCAATCTATTGTCATTTATTTTCATGCTGTTTCAACTAAGAAATTAATGTGATGGTTAGGAATGGATTAAAGGATTTTTCCAGGACCCTTTTCCCTGTGAGCATTGCACTGCAACATTCACCTTGCGAACCAAAGGTCAGAACACATTAGATGCCTGATGGAGTAACACTCCTTTCAAAACCACAACATATAGCCATTGTTTCTATCCAAAAGAAAATTACATGAAGATTAAGGTATTTCAGTTCTTACAGAACCACTATAGTAGAGATTCTTCCATGAACACCTTCAGGAATACCTTTTGCTATTGAATACAGTAAAAAACCTAATGCTTAAGAGAAAACGTATGCATTGGATCTATTTTTCTTCCAAGAAAGACAAAAAAAAAATCACATATTTTGCAAGTACAGTAGTCTCATGAAACTAAACATACTTTGCATCAGCTCAAGCTGTTGTGTATACTAAAACGATCAATGTTGAAAGCTTCTGAAATTATTTCCACAGCTAGATACTGCACAGCTTTTTTAAGGCTTAAAACAATTCCCTTTTACATTTTTATAGATTGGCAATCATCCATTAAGATGAGTATGTTCAAAATACTAAGTATTTTTCTGGCATTTTCACTTCTAGAGTATACAAAAGTACTCTGAACATGCCAAAAGTCACACTTGCAATTAAATTCAAGTACCTCTAAATGAACAGGAAATTCCACAAGACATAGCACAATAATAATTTAAAATATTTGAGAGGTTAGATGGCAGATTCAATGAAACTGGTATTCTATGAAAAAAACCATGAGTTAACCGTATTTACTGAGCAACAGCTCTAGCTGTAAAATAATTTTATTTTAATAAAGTAGATATAGTAGATAGGTCGCCTTTAAAGGTCTCTTCCAACCCAAACTAGCCTGTGATTAACTTTGAAACCATAGGTGAGTCCAATTTAGGCAAAAACCCACATAGCTGACCCACAAATCATGAGAACAGGTAGCCTGGAAACCAGCTTGCTTTTACAACTTTTTTCCTATTCCAGAAACAGAGAATTTCCCAGGACAATTCTTAATTCTGATAAATAAGTCTTGGAAGTGAAAGAACAGTCATTACTTTCTACATAAAGACACGTGTTTCAGATCTTCAAATTTCAGTTATAAAGATGGCAAATTATCTCTGCTGAAATAACCCATTTTCGCAAGAGCTCCTGCTCTACTGCTGTGTTTGTACTGAGCTGGTTTGCTCCATTATGTATGTGTGTATACATAAAATCGTACAATTACAAGTTAATTTGGGACTCTTGAACATCTTCCTGATGTGCTCTAAGAGCCCATACAAGACTTGGGTTTGGTGCAAGGTTTAACTGCACTTCTATTAACCTATTGCAGCTATTAGAGCTTTATTCCATTAATTTACACTAACTGATGTTGGCTTGATTACTGATTGAAAACATTTTTGAAAAGCAGAAGCTAGGCTGCAGTGCTTACTTTTCCAACAATAAGGTAAATGGTTATTCCAATTCTGTATATAGAGCAAAAGATAATCAGTCAATACTCAAGAACAGACTACTTAAGTGCCTTGAAAATTAAATTACATTGCAGCTCAATGCAATTTAAAATGTCAGAGAAATCAGAGGCTCTCACAGATTTTAATTAAAGTAATCTCTATATTCAGTCCTTGCCTTTCCCCTATCCTGCTGCTACTTATTTCTTTAGTATTTATTCACTGCACTGCATAAAGCAATAAAAACAACCACATTTATTGCCTATTATTTACAGTAGGATAATGTTTAAATAAACAAGGACAACGTTCCCCATCCTAAATAAATGGCTGTTTTGGACAATGATATTTCAGAAAGCCAAGCATACTCACAGTGTCAATTTTATGGATAAGTTGCCACAGAAATAACCAGCTCAAATGCATGCAAAATCTCAGTCACAGAAAAAAAAGTAGTTCAATATTCTTTAACCAGTCTCAAGGCGGGCAGGAAGCCAATGGACAAAGCATCAGATAAAAGACACTGCAAACCACCTGTTTCAGTGTAAATGCTTTTACAAGTCCTCAGCCAGTTGAATTAAACCATTGGAGCCAAGAAACAGTGGGACCGGAGGAGCCCACAGAACTAAAAGGTCCCTGGGGAGTGTTGCTGCACTGCGGAGCCAACCAACCCCCGCCATCCTCACCAGGCCAGCAGCAGCAGTAACACAGCTAAATCTTCTGTCAGGATTTATGCAACTCACTCAAACAGAGCCAAGATATTGCCTGGGGAAAAAGCAAACTCCCCTTCCAAGCCTCCCCCTTACCTGATATCCTGGGAAAGAGGACACATTGGGACTGTCCAAGATGGCAACCAGGGCTGTGGGCAAACAGAACCACGCTGGGCACCTGCCCGCACTGAAATAGCTCTCCTGGGGGCGGGCAGGGGCCCAGGTGTGGCTCATCAGGTCAATTGTGGGGGCCCAGGTGATGCTCATAAGGGCAATTAAGCCCAATCAGGGCCCCAGCAAGACCTTCCAGGGTTTTCTTTCCAGCCAGCATCAGTTTCCTCCATTGGAAAAGTGGCGGCAGAATATCCTGACTGATAGTGCCAAAGGCAACTCCCTAAGGCTGGAGCAGCCAGCAGTAATGCATTTTCTGTGACAAATTCCACATCTTGTTCTATTTTTTAATATATTCAAAAATTAATTCATTATTCAGAACTATTCTTCTGACCGTTTCTAGGGGTTGTTTTTCTACCTCCTTCCAATTCCCCAGGTGAAACAGTCATGATTGCAAACTTTGTATCTGCACTCTGCAAATATATTGAAATACCTTTTTTAACAGCTGTTCAAGAGACATTGGATAGCAAGCAGGTCTATGACCAGAAGCCTTATGGAGATCAAATTTAGCTCACAGTCAACAAAATTATAATAAATTGAATTAGGAATTCAATATTTTTTATAGCCTGCAGGCCACTTAATGGTACATATAGCCAGCACCATTAACATTTATTTGCAGAAAGTGCCCAATTGCATTGCTTCCTTGGGAAGCATTTGGATTTCTCTTACAGTGTTATTTACCTTTTCTACATTGCTTGCCACATTTTGAATCCTTTAAAGTGTGAAGTAATCTTTTTTCCTTCAGCCTGGGAGGTTTTGCTGGTTACTGTTGGATGAATGATAAGCATTTTTTGCTGAGTAAAAGTTCTTAGTTTTCAGTTTCTGACTGAGGCAACATATCTGATTAGGAGCTATCATATGCTTATATGATCATATATGATATGATATATCATATTACTTAATCAACATCTCATTAACATTCTTATCATCATATTTTTACTAAAATAATTCTTTTCATGTGGAATAATCCAAGGGGGAAAAAAATCAGATGCAAGACTGCTTTGCAGTGCTCTCCTTTTTTCACCCAGCATGCTAAAAGTAAAGCATTACTAACTATTGTAATAACAAGACCCCTGTTACTTCCATTATTTACAGTCTTGAGCAGGATGCATCAGCACCCCGAACTCACAGGCACCTTTAAAACCTTTGATAATTTCTGTTTTCATTCCGTGTGACTCCAGTCATTAAGAGAATGAATGGACTCTTCCCCTTTCACAAAGCCATTTCTATCCTTTTTGGGCCATAGAAAGAGGAGTTTCTCCGCTTGTTGCTGCAGGATAATCCTTTGCCTATCTCCACAGCAATACTTTTGCAGCAGAAAGAGCCCGCAGACAGAAAAGGTGTCTGAGAACAGCTTAATATCCCTTCACCTGAGTCCCACTGCTATGAAATATTCCCAGATGGCTTCCCTAACCCTGGAAAACCACTCCCTGCCCAAACAAATTCCTCCCTACTGCTCATCTCAGTGCTGAGCTCCATGCAGGCTCAGTTTCACTCCACCAGGACAGCACGAAAGGATGAAACAATGAGTGCAATGTCCTTCATCCAAATACCTGTTCTCTCCTCTAACATGAACAACCAAAACTGTCTTGTGACCCCGAGAGCAAAGACCTTCATCTCCACATCCATTAGTGCTTCCCCCCCTCAGTGATCCCCGGTTAGGGTTTGGGTTTCGTTGTGAGTGCAGCAGGAGGTAAAGGTCTTCAAGGAAAAGGGCTATATAATGTATAAACATGAGAAATGCTTTTATTTACTCACAGTAGAATTTTGGGGAATGGGACAAAAGGAAGGAAAAGCCCTGAATCCTCCTAAGTAGTAATATAGGTGGCATGTTGCCCCCACGTTTCAAAGCAATCTAATTTTCTTTTGCAGTCCTGAAATACATCAGCTGACATTTCTTGCTATTATTGAATCTAGTTTAGACCTATGTATTTAAGCAGTGGATCAGCCAGACTCCTGCATTCTAGAAAATTATATGCCAGTATTGATTTTCTTAGTGGTAATAATTCACCACCAGCAGCAGTCGTAACAATGCTTTAGGAGCTGGTTTTGTAATGACATTTCAATATTTTGGGACACTTTGTGCACTGAAAAATTCAGAAACTACAGTCATACATTTATCTGCTTAAATAGAAGACAAATTTGACTAAATTAAGATTAATTAGACAAAATTTGTCTAATTTAGCTTTATTTCTAAGAACACTACATTTCCACTTAGATTCAGAAGTTCCTCTGCCCAATGGAAAAGGAAGAAGGCTGCAATTTGAATAAGAATGAGGGAAAATGTGATGTGGAAGGCAAACCCTTCTAATTGGATGTCTGAGGCCATGGCTCAAGTGAGAACTCAGCTCATGTGGGTTTCTTTACAACACAGTTGCTTCTTCAGTAACCACTGCCAAGGAGAGATGGTTTAAGAAAACGAAGCTTGATCTAGTACAGCTTCAAACATGAATCAGGGCTGGAGTTCAAGACTGAACTCAGCTCTAGCTAAATTGCAGGGGAACATTGCAAACACCCTGCAAGTTTCCCTGGCCCTGTGTATTGCCACCCCTGCAGCTGGGAGCGATATTCCAACAGCACCTGAGCTGCGGTGTGACCTGGCTGGGAGCTGTGTCCCTGTCCTGGGACCTGCACCCTGACCTTTCCTCTCTGTTCAAAGCTGGACATCATTTCATCCTAGTCAAAAGCATTTGAGAAAAAGTCCGTGTTGTGGAAAATAAGGTTTAGTGATCAACTTAAACAGGAGACTATTATAGTTTTAGCATGTGGCTTAATATTTAAGTCCTAGCAAAAATCCAATTTGAATATTTACTGCAAATTACCATTAGTTTTTCTTTTGTAGGTTTCCCCAGAAATTTCATGCAATAAAGTTGCCTTTAAATATTATTTTCAAGTGTGCACTAAAAATTAGTATATTTTCTTAAGAAGCATCTGCATGCCAGAGCTGTGTGCAGCAATCTCTACTGACCCCTGCAAACAGGCTACACTGCAATGTCACAACAGAAGGAAAAGAACATATATATTAGTCTGAAATATTTCTTTTCCAAAGTTACGTGTTCCTTTACAGCTCAGTAGTGAAGATGAGAAATAAAAAGTAGGGCTGGGAAAAAAAGACTGAAAACAGCATAGCTGTGGATGAAAGGAATGTGAGCTGTGGGGAAGACAAGCAGAATATTGTTTGTATTAGTGTGAGGCAAACACAGAGGATGAAAGAATAGGAAAACATGGGAAGATGAAAAAAAAAGGTTTTTTTAAAATACAAAGTGCAGTCAGAATACACTAATGAATCTGACCAAAAAGAGGCATAAGAAAAAAAAGAATCATTTGATAATATTATGTGCCAATGCTTGACTAATTTACATTAAAACTCTGGGCTGGAATGACACAGTGCACTGTCAGTGCACTGTGACGTGCCTGACCTAACCTTTGAAATTATACCCTACTCATATGTTAGACAGTGGATTTGAGCTTGTACTGAAAAGAAATCCAGTAATAGCAAAAGTGGAAATGCACAGTTATGATGTGTATGTATCTTTAATTACAGCATAAAGTGGCACAGTGGAGAGGGGGATTAAATTATCATCCAAGACAGATCTGTTTCTTTTTCTCTAGTGTGCAAACACAAATACTCAGATGCCTTAATTAGAGCCATATGGCTACTGCATGGAGCCACTGCAGGGTATTGTTAATGCAGTTTGAGTGCCCAAACTATGCTCATTCACATGTTTTTTAATTACTCTGAATAGTTACAGATAGTAGTAATCAACTCTGAAAACGCTGGTTGCAAAGATGATTGGTTTTTCAGTAATGATAACAATCCTGTGCTGTTTCTAATCACAAAATTCCAAGCACATCAACTCCATATTGCATGGACATGCATCCACAGAGTGGCTCTGATCTGGTTACCTCCACAAGAACAGGTCATTTTGGAAAGAAGCCCAGAAAAAACATAAGTATAGGTTAAAATACTGATCCAAGTGTGTGTCAGTGGGCCTTAGTACCATTTGGAGATAGTGGACAGGGGCACTCAGCATCTTATAAAATTAGTGCCCTATATATTTTAGAAGAGTCACAAGCCAATAAATAACAAAGCAGTACAACATATCCCAAAGCAAATGAGAAAACTGGTGGTGTGGTTCAGTGAACAGCCAATGCATGTAAACATCGATTTCAGATGCAAGGACAGATGAAAATAGTTTAGAGGTAGCAGAACTTCATTTCTAGATGATATTCTATTGGAGATCTTAATATACAAAGTAGTTCAAATTCTGTACTGAATTTGGCTTTGATTGTGTGTTACCTCATCACTTGAGGCACCAGAAGACACGTGTTTCCGTGGCTGGCCAGGAATGAGGACAAATGGCAAACTTAACAAGGTGCTCAACTGAAGGTAGAAAAATCCTTTGTTGTAAGGCAATGCTAAATAATAAATGGTGGTATTAGTGGATAATAGGCAAATAAAACCATTACTTGTTGACTATTAACCTATTGGTCATCTTGCCTCTTTTTGCCTCTGGCCACATCCATAACCTGGATGCTGTGGACACAAACACTCCCACTGAAACCACTTGCAAGTCGCTGAGGTGTGATCATTGACACCAGCCCAGGAGCTGGCACAGGCATGGGAATGGAGTCTGCCTGGATTCCTTGCATATATTAAACAGTAGTTATTACTAGGAGATTTGGGGGGTGGTGAAGGGGAATAGAAAAAGTAGGAGCATTTTACAGTCAAAGAAAGAAAGAAAGAAGGAAAGAAAGAAGGAAAGAAAGAAGGAAAGAAAGAAGGAAAGAAAGAAGGAAAGAAAGAAGGAAAGAAA
>VXBX01007989.1:30899-113576 GCA_013400415.1 Scytalopus superciliaris | reverse complement strand
AAAGAAAGAAAGAAAAAGAAAGAAAGAAAGAAAGAGAAAGAAAGAAGGAAAGGAGGAAGGGAAGAAGGGAAGAAAGAATGGAGGAAGGGAAGAAGAAAGAAAAGAAAAAGAAAGGGGAACACATCACTGAAAAAAACAGTGAACTGTTTCTTTATAAAATTAAGAGGTTTTTAAAGGCCAAAGTAATACCACAAGCAAAGAATGATGTCAACACATTCCTGATTCCATCATCTAGATGATAAAATATGGGGATAAGGTTGCAAATAGTAGAATTTTTTCTTGTCCATTAGCTTTCATTCAAATTTTAAATAGAGAAAGACAGAAATAAATCCTCAAGAGCAGTATTTTCTTTCCATGTTTACTACAAGACACCACAATAAATCAAACACGTTGCACCTTCAGTGCCCCATTATTATCAAGAATTGTCTGTTATTTCTATCATTGTCCTTCTTTTTATTTCCCTTGTGTGTTTCAGACCTATCTCCCATTAACCAGAGGGAGTAAAAAGCTGAGAAGGGAGACAGCAGAAATAATGAAGAGAATGTTTTCTGCTCTGTGGCTGCCTATAGACTCTGGTGGACTGGCCCTGCTCATATCCCTGCTGCTTCTGCAGCAAACTCGCTAGGCAGTATATTAAGGTACTCCTTGTTTCTTCTTTCAGGGGAAAAAATAAATTAAAAACCAGAGAAACTGAAAACTCATCAAAAGATCCTGCTCAACAGAATTTCCCCAGTTTTACACTATTTTCTTATCCTCATGTATAAATTCTACATACCGAACAATCTTGATAACACCCTGTTCCATGCTCCAGGACACTGTCATTATAACATTGATAAGTGAATTTACCTTTACTTTCCCACTTCCACATTCAGCAGTGAACAGTAATGCAGATGGCAGAGGAAAGAGAAAACAGGGGAGAAGCAGGTGAGGAGGAAGCATAGTTCTGTGCATAAAAAGTATGAATATCTTAATTAGACCAGATCTGATATCTCAGAAATCTTATGAACCAATTTACACTAGCATGGATACAAGAGCCAACTGCAGCCAGTAAAACCCAGTTCAGTCAAACATCTCCTCTCCAGCAGTCACAGACAGCATTTGCCCAGGAATTCTGATCTGATCTAAACACATAGTACTGCACTATATTTTCTGGAAATTTCCCATTCAGTGACTGATGATGTTATAATAAATGGGACTATATTTGGGGAAGAAATAAAAAAGTAGAGAAAATAGGAATAAAATCCTAACACTATTCATTCCTAAAAATAAGGGGCTGATAGTTTATGTTGAAACACAGCGTTTCTGAAACCTACTGCAAATCTCAGATATATTTGAAAAAACAATCACCAATTAAATTCTGATTAATTACAATCAATTAATTACAGTGTTTCTCTTGTAAAGAATTTTCCCCTATTTTTTTAATATTCTCCTCTATATATGTAAAATAAATGCCTAGAAACAGCATTAGTTTAAAAGTTAATTTGAATACGTTAGAGTTGGTTTAAAGGTTTTCAAATAAAGTTCTCATTTCTTGATACCACTTCCCACTATAATTAATACAATACTTCAGCCTCGCTAGAAAACCTGTAACTATCTGATAAGTAAATGGAGTTTTGCCGAATCTAAGGTCCCACCTGCAAATACAGAGCAGAAGACATGACCTGGAGGACCATTTCATCAGTACAAGGTGAAGGGCCTTTCTCATTTGAGAAGACCTCCCCAAAATTGTCACATGTCACAGGAAGACATGGAAATGTCACGTGGTGTTGGTGTCCAGAGCCTTGGCAAGAGGAGGTACCATGCCAGGTCAAAGTGTTCCTACATGTGGGAAGTGCTGTGCAGAACATCCCTGTAAACAGCAGCTTCTCCACTCACACCAAAACCCAGCTGAATAAAAGCTGATGAGAATTAAGTAACTAAAGCCTTGCTGATGTTCAAACAAAACACCCTGTTTTCTACTGAAGTGGCTCGGCAAGGTTACAAATCATTTTCAAAGCATGATTTCCTCTAAATATCTAAAATATTTTAAAGAGCCACTTGTAATTAAAAAAAAAAAACACAACCACAATAAACTACAATGCCAGTATTTCAGTGCAGAAAGTTGTAACTCTGTGTGCAGGAAAAGGATTTTGGTGGGAATGTCACTGAACTCTCCTTGAACACCTCTCTCCATTTTGAGACAGAGTATCCAACAATAAACATCCCCAAGAGCCAACCAACAGCAGAAAGAGGCTGAACCTTGGGCTACTCAGAATGAGGTGTTAGAGGCATTGCTGAGACAATATAACTGTCAACAAAGCCTTGCTGCACACAGGGCTAACTAAATTATACTCCTCTCAATTGCCATACCATAGTAAATACTGCTAAAGGAAATCATGAGAACATGCACTCAACAGAAGTTTGTTGTATTTACAAAGAAATAAAGATCAGAATTCCTCCAAAACTGATCTTTAAATCAATTTAAAAATTAATAGAGACTTTTTTCCCTTTCAGAATACAGTTGGTATCAGAAAAAATGTTCTGCCTTCCCCTGAGAATGTCTCTTTGACAGTCTAGCAACAAACTAAACTGCATCACACAGGAAGTTACGCAGAAAAAAAACCCTCATAAGGGCAAAACAATAATAATAATTGTGAAATCCTCTAGAATTTTGTAAGCATGTTAGAAAAATGAGATTAGCTGTGATTATCATTTCACATATAGACTCACAGGTAGGTCTCCATGCAAGTATGGAGATGGACAGGGCTCTGAGCAACTTGGGCTAGTGGAAGGTGTGCCTGCCCATGGCAGGGGGTTGGAATGAGATGATCTTTTGAGTGCCTTCCAACCCAAACCATTCTGTTATTCTGTGATCAGAGTATTTCACCTACAATCTGCTTCTAAATCCATATTACCAAACCCTCAGCCCTGGCACACGGAACTGGCATGGAGCGTGGTTTCCTCAGCTTTGGAAGCCTGCCCCTGGACTTGCCCAGAGCACGCACGGGGTACCAACCGAAGCACAGCTGTGGCTCTGGTGGCACTCGGGGATGTCAAATGGAATGTTCTTTCCCCAAGCCATACAGTGGGCTGTTCTGACATCTCTGTGTCAGCAGGTCTGCCATGTAAGTTGAATGGACATGCCATATGCCCTGGAAAACATACCCCTGAAAACAGAAGAGCTGGAGCTGTGGTACGGGGCAGGAATTGCCCTGGCTTCGGGAAAAGCACAGAGGGACAGCCCAACCCCCTGGCATGGCTGGCCTGGGCCGAGCCAGCCCAGCTGGAGGCTCATCCCTGGATAAAATACCACTGGTGATGGCAGGGTGAAAAGGGAAGCTGGATAATTAATCTGGCAGAAAATAAATGCCAAGCAGTATGTTGGATGTACTTTAAAAAACACAACTGCTGTCAGAGCAAATCATTGCTCTTGTGCATCTCCTGAGAATGTGCCTTGCCGCTCTGCATTGTGCAGTTCTCCACCTGACAACTAATTTGGCAAGTTAACACCAAAAAAATGCAAATTACATATTAACAATGTACAAACCCAATATCACAGTTCTAAGTGTGATTGTTAGTCTTCCAGAGAAGGTTCTAGATGTTGGCCCTCCTCACTCTTAGGACAGTCTGCATGACACAAATCCTCTTCTCTTGATCACATCATCATTTTGCTACTAAAAGAAGTTAGTTATCAGCAGCACTAGTGTTAAGAATTGCCAGAGTGGGGATGAGCCTTGATAGTTTAAAACCATGATGCCTTTGTTAATTGAACAGGAGCATTTATCTTTTGCCACATCTCTTGAGTTCTCCCACCTGCATGTGGCACACAGCTTTCACCAGATTGGGTGATATGCCCTCACAATAAAACATTATCTCAAGAAACTCAATGAAATACTCACCCAAAACTGAGAGATGGACTGACAAAATGACCAGCTCCCTCCAGCAGCAGAGTTTTCTGGCAGCTGTGAATTTTCAGGTGGCTCCATTCAGTGACATTGGTTATGTTAATTTAATCTCTGCTCTCATTAATTTATTCTCTCTTTCTCTTTGCTCTCTAATTGCAGGTCTTAGGTTACCCACACCTGAAAACAAAGAGGAAAACAATGACAAATCCAAAAATCAAAGGAAGCATTGGCAATGCTTCTGTGTGCTTATCCTTAATCCTTCCTCTTTGTAGGGATAAAACATCCTTGTTCAGTAGCTGTCCTCCACATTAATTACATTTTTTTAAACTTAATTCAAGATACACAGAAATTAGTCATTCTCTCTCTTTATTGCGGATTGAGACGATACAACCTGTGGGCCATTGAGGGATTAAAATTGATGTGCCACACTCTGCCAGGCTGGCAACATTTAAGACATATAAGAAGTCAGCAAGTAAAAGGTCTGTAAGCAGCAACACTTCAGATTTCAAAGTTTTATCCCTTTTTGTGATAAATTCTAACCAGGTCCATTTAATTCATGTCCAGTCTCCAACAAAAATGTTCTAAGAGATTTCTCTGTTCATCTTGTTACTTTGTTTTGTTTGTAAGTACAGAACCATCAATATTTGAATGCCTAACTCATGCCTATTTTCACTTGATCAGGTCTATGGACTTGCTGTAATGGGACAGCAAATATTTTAGTTCAAGCTTGTTTAATGTCTCTGGGAATATTTATTTCAGTGAGCCTAGGGACAAGGTAACCTCTAAGACAATTCCTATTTCTTGATAACTTATATTAATTAAGAGAATTGTATTGCTAGCACAATAACTATATAAAGAGAAAAATACAATTCAAGCACACAAAAAAATGAAAACAATTTTCTATCATTTAGGTACTTAGGATTATTTCTCAATTCTTTTCTACAAACCAAAGTAGAGGATAGTAAATTTCTCCCCTTTTACAAAGACATGGATGGGATTTATAAACTCATATTACTTAACTTTGTGACCTCAGTGAACAGGCTGAGGAAAGTGAAACATTTACCACTGCTATTCTGTGCTGCAGAACAATATGGAAAGGACAGGCTTCTCTCTGAATGCACACCTTGGAGCCTGACACTCAAGGGCCACACAGATCCTCTGGCACAGCAGGGAGAAGAGAATGGAAATGCCTTTTTTAGTAACTTTTCAGTTTCAGAACTCTTCATTTTATTCTCGCGGAAGTTTGGCAGCAGGAATTATTAGCTTTGTTCAGATTTTGAAACTGGGAGTGAAGAGGGCAGCGTCAGTCTGTGATTCTGCAAAGGAATGACTAACGAAATGCCATTACCCTTGTGAGATGAGGCCACCAGAGCACGGTAGGAGAATGATGTCCCAGTCAGACTCAGCCTGGAAGACATTGCTCAAGACTGGCACAAAGAGTGATAGTTCACTCCTGTTCAAAAACAAAAGGTGGAGCTATTTCAGAGTTTGACGAGCACCTGTTTCTAACAGCCAAGCACCAATATTTGTGTAGGCAACTCCATGCTGGACTATAGTGAATTCTCCACTTCTCCCTGCTTAACAAAAAAGTCTCCATTTGACAAAAAACTTGCCAAACATCCACAGCCCTGAGAGCAGCTCTAAACAAGACTGATTTAGATGATTTACAAAACTTTCAAGTGTTGACTTTTCTCTCTTGTAATAAGACAAGAACATTTCTATGAACCTTGAAATGGGGGAACAGACACAGATGCCACGCTGACCTCTTTGGGTCCCTTGCTGCTTTCTATGGTGGAAGAACTTTTTGTCAATTGGTGAAATTACAACCCTGCCCTGTCAACCTAAAGAACATAGGTACTGTACTTGATAATCTGAAGCAGATGGATAGATTTCTTACAGTTCACAGCCGAATTCAGTCCTATTCCTGACAAATTCCTAAACAAAAGTTATGTTTCTTCAAAGACAAAGTGCTGCCCTGTAACACCAACACATGGATTAGAATGAAGGGAGGGGGAAACAATAGCTGGTTTCAGCAGTTACTACTGGCATGTTCACTTGACCAGTGCTCAGTCAGGTTATGCCATGGTTCTAATCTGACATTTCACTAACTGAGAATGTTATCTGGCTTTCTGTTGGAAAGATTAAAAGGCATTCATGTGTGAAAAAATAACTTCATCATTCTACACAGTTTATTTGTCCTCTCACTCAGCTGTGCCCTTGGACAGCCTGACTCAGTGTCAGCAACCCCAGGGTACCTGTGTGCACTCCTCCTTTATTGTTTTTGTTTATGTCTGCTAATTCTGCTACTCAAATTCTCTTTTTGCAAGGCAAATACCAGTTCAAGGCAAGCTAAAAATCTCATGCCCCTGATTTGTACCTCTGTGCACCGAGAGACGAGGGCTGGCCCCTGCTGAACGGCCAGCTCAGCAATCCACATACAGTGAATTTGGCGTGTCCTCACTCTGAGTGTCTTCAATATTTCATCAGGGTTTCACATTAACAGAGAGTTCAGACTGCACAAGCTGCCCATGGGAAACAAACACCACACTTCAAGTTTTCAGGGCACTTTAAGTCCTTCTGGTAATTTTGAAAACTTTGGCCTTTGTGTTACTGTTTCTGTGTACTTATCAAAAATGAGAGAAGAAATCTTGCTCTGAGTAAAAGTCGGTGGAAGTTTTGCTATCGATTTCAGTGGCACTAAGATTTCACTCAAGAAGTTCAAGAGTGTTTAATGAAACATTGGCTGACTTGGATCACAGGTTTCTAACCGTGGGTGCAGCATTTTCTACAGACACACAAACCTCTCCAGGCAGTAATGCCCCTGCCAGGGGGCTGTTCTTACAGTTCTGCCATGGAGACAGCTGCCCTTGTTGTCTGACTGCTTATGCCACACTCAAATCCATATTCATCTGCTTTCCAGACAGGGATCTGAACTGAACATCCCACGTGGACAGACATATTCTGTGGATGTGGAACTGGACTACTACCCTGTTACTTAATCCCAGGTTACTTTGCATATCTTTCAATACAAATCTCCACGCGTATACTTTCAAGTGATATGAAGAAAACTATGCAAATGTTAAAATAACTCGTAATGTTTTATAAAGCCTAAGAGTTTAGGCAGTTGTTCTTTGTGACAAACTCTGGGCAGAAAACTTTTGGCAAAACCCTGTTTGTTTGGTTGCTGAATGCTTAAAAGATGCTGCACTACAGCTACACACCCACACCAGAGTCAGCATCTCTGTGCCCTCACTGCACACGTGTCCTCAGTGACAGGGAGTGACCTCCAGGACTGGTCACTGGCAGATGTTCCTGAAGATCAGGCACCCTGTACATTTGCCCCTCATCCCTAAACTGGCAGATCCTTTCCACTCTAAAGCCTTGATTAGAAGAACTGATCATCCATATATGAACTCCCAGTCATTCCCTGATGCTACAAGGTGATCAGGCTCAGATGCCCAGGGCAAACAGACTGGCCAACGCACTTCACAGTACAGGTGTTCCTTCCCAGGAGAGAAACTGAAATACAGTTTTGTTGTAGGACAATTCAACCTCCCAGCCTGCCTACTGAGAGACAGGATGGCTTCTGGGCCCCTGATCTGACAGCTTTTACAGAGAGAGCACTGCTCAGGAAGAAAAAAAATGGAAAATCTAACTCACTGGATCTCTTCCTTATGGTTACTACCAACCTAATAATTTTTTTCCTATAATGAAGTAGGAGACAAAACCACAAAGTGAAATTTAGCATAACAACAAAACAAATCTCAGTTTGATTTTCCTGCTTCTTAGAGGTACCATCAATTTAAAATACTCTTACTGTACCTTGCAATGGGCAATTTATTTAGTATTTGTTCATAAAAAATACTAACAAGAGACGAGTATTTTTGAATTTACACCTGAAAAGGTAACAGGCCAAGAGCTTCTCAAATTATGAGAAATTACTGAACCAGTTTAAATAAAATAAGCACACCCTTGAGACAGTCCAGCTGAAACTTTCCATTAAAACGTCTGGGAGTGCTCAGTACCTGGCAATTTCCAGCCAATTTGCCAGAACGAATTAGCAGCTGTGCTTTCACTGTGCACCTCAAATGCATAAAATCCATCCAAAAATGGGCATTAAGACAAGTAAAAACAACATTAAGAATTGCAGGAGGCAAAAAATTCCTTTAGAAGAAAGCAGTTCTGCTATTTTGTGTACTATTCAGAAAATCATAGATTTTAGCAAACTAAATGTGATGCACTGGAAAAAACAATCAGGTAAAGCAATACTGAGAAAATGTTTAGTACAGTCATCTTTCACTTTCTGCCTTCCTGTGTGAAGGATGAGCATGGGGAAAAAGGACTGTGGGAGATGATGCATCAACCACCTGCAGATAAAGACCCACAGCAACAGTTATTTGTCAGAAGCATCTTGCATCACCTATAAACCACAGAGGCAAACATTTCTTGTGGCAAAAGTGTCCAAGCCAAACAAGTACCAGCACCATAAAGCTCACTGGACCTAGGATAAATGCAGCTTTAGGCTTAGCAGAGAGTGAATCACTGTCACAAACATCCCATCCAGAAAAAAATTCCTAGTTAAGTGCTCACAAGGGAAAGATACCTGTCCTTACTGTACTTCCACAATTAAACAAGGTGTTCTTAATTCCTGTTTTGAGAAGTGCCCATTCCCCATCTTCCTCTTGGCATTAACTGAGTAAATTCATGGTCTGCCAGGTTCAGCCCAATCCCACTGCAGACTTCTTTAATCTTGTGCATCCAGACCTCCATACGTAACTGCCCGTTATTTTGCTGCTTTCCAGACTGTTTTGTATAGCCTAGCTGACATTTAACAAATTCACCTGCAATTTAAAATGTATGAAGATGTCATTAATCATCAGAAACTTGTTTAGCCTTTACATTAAAGAAGAGGCTGAGTAAACCACAAATATGTTTTCCATCATGTACTCTGGGACAATTCCAGTTCACTGCTTTAACCTTTCTGAATTGCATGGCATATTCTTAAATGCATTTTATAGCAAAAAGAAAATTTCACAGACACTAGTACACTTAAATATTTATTCAGGTCACACATCATTCTGCCATTCATTGAACAGCAAGTAGCAATGAAAAACACCGCTTACATTATTCATTAGATGCAAAAAGCAGAGCGGAGCTCATGAAACACACCACCTTGTGCTCATCTTTGGCACGGGGACTTATCAAGCTACTCGCAGTTAAGCTGGTTTTTCTGCTAACAGATGGTTGTATATCAGACCTCCAGGTAACAAATGTCATTGCTGAGTGCACACCAACACCCAGAATGTGGGCCCTAGTTTCCATAAGCACTATTTCAAGCTTCCTCAAATTCATAACTTAACTGTTTTATGCTACTTTCTTCTTAGTCTTGGGGCTACATGGAAACTTAATCAGAAAGTTAGAAGACTTCATACAACCCAGATCACTTGTACTCCAACCTCCCCTGACACACCTAGATTATATTTTACCCAGAATACATGGAGGGTTAATACAACTCACAGCTTTTAGTGCAGGTGTTAGCCAAAAACACTGTTTCTGTTCTTTGTACTGAGGATCCACACAGTGTGTAAAGATCTTATTCTTAACCTTCAGGAGTGGAAATTAGGAGGGAGGTACCTCTCTCAGAAGTATTGCTAGAAACTGTGTAGATAACAGAAAATGACAAGGTGATGCCCTTAACAAATCACTGGGTGCAGAATTAATCTGCAGTTTAATGAAGAAAGCGAGTCCCTCAAAGGTTCACCACCTCAAGCTCCTGAGAAAGTTTCCTATGGCAGCAGTGAAATGAAACACCTTTCCCCCGGTCACCTTCAGCACTACGATACCGTGTTCACACTGCAGCTGAGAGAAAGCGCAGCAGGTGGTGCAAACATCAACGCAAGGCAAATGTGCTACAGCAGTCATCTCCACACAAGTCTGGCTCATGTTTTAAAGCCATCATAATGATGATAGAAAGCTGGAACTAAAAAATTAACCTATTTCTTGGGCAGTTAGAAAAGATACATCTAGTTGCCCTGAAAGACATTTGATGAACAGAACATTCTTCAGCATTTCAAAGGTTAAAACAACAACAACTTAAAGAATCACAAGCCAACTGTCCCAGTGGAACCACAGCTAGGGAGTTATTTTAGTCTTTGGAGAGAGAAAAGAATTCCAAACTCCCACCATATTTTTCTGCATTAGCCTCCCAGCTTCTCCCTTGCAATGCTGACAATAAATTATGGTACTTAATGCTTCCAGAAGGATGAGAGGGAAAGTAAATTGTAATGGATCATTTCCCTTTTTTGAAGCATCACCTTACAGAGACACAGTAATACAGGATCAGATCGACTTCGGTACAGCCCCACCATGTGGAAGTCTCTGTTGCTCTGGGCCAGCATCGTGTATATCCTCATCAGAGAACAAATTCATCTCCTTGCATTTGCTTTTAAAAATGTTTCCAGTCAAAGGCTCTCACACTGTGAACTGCTGAGCTCTCTACTAGCAAGGGAGAAGGAATTACATTTCAGATATTATATTGCTCTCCAAACAAAAAGCTAAAGCCACTGCTGGCCAATGCCAATGTTCCACCTGTGACTATATTTTTACCCTCCCCCTTCCTGCACTTAGGAATGTCATTCTGCTTCACAAATTATGCCACTGAAGCCAGAGAAGTCTTGACAGTGAAGTACAAATCCACAGGAGCAAAAGGATTTGAATCTAATCCAACAGTTCCATAAAGCATTTTCAAAGTTTTGGGCAGAGCTTTTGTAGATGGTTTTTTATTTGCTTTTCTTAGCTTGGTCAAAGAAGTGACACATTAATTATTTGCGTAACTGTTCCCATAGAGCAGGCACGGTATTTTAGCTAACCTGACAAAAGGCACCATCTGGCCTGGAGGAACGATTTGTTTCATCACAAGCGTTATGAGAACAGTTGAGAGCAAATTCTAATTAATACACAAGGCAAGTCCAATTTTAAAATCACTTATCAGGAATTTATCAGATATTAATTTAAAGTAAGGATGGCACTTGGTGCACTTGCTTGAATAACAATAACCCATGATGTTTCTACAGTTCAAAAGTATGACACAGCAGTACTGTATTAACTGGAATTTCAGAATAAGTTTTACTGAAATTTTCAGATAGGGCTATTTCCTGTGAGATTTTAATGTCTTGTAATAGGAGATGCTACAAAAGAAACATATCTTAATGCATTATCTGTTATGTTACCTTTGTTTCACATGAATAAATTTTTTAGGACTCAAAACAAGAGGCAAAAAACAAAACCCAGCAAGAAACTGGTGCTGCAACATCTCTGACAAGGAGGCTGTTAGCAGCCTGCTTTCCTTGCCCAGCATCTCCAGAGTATTTCAACATCTCTGTCAGACATTAACATGTGTTGCAGGATAACTCAGGCTGGAAAAGGACTTCAGGAGGACTCTGGTCCCACCTTGGGTAAGATATGGAGGTGCCCACATTGCTGAGGTCACACTAAGCTCTTACTGCCTTACAACGACAAATCAGTATTGCGAAACATGCTGGTAAAGTTGGCATTTGTAACCTCTTAAATGCTTATTTTATTAAGGAACAGTGAGAAATCAAGCAGTACTAAAGGAGCAGGAGGATGAGAGGACTTTGATTCCACAGCACCCAGAGAGTGGACAGTTTGGGTAATGTTACTGAGCACTGCACTGTTTCTGGCATGCCTCAAACTGTAAGTGAAAAAATTATTGATCAGTTTTTATTATTGCCTTCAATCACTTAATATTTTTCAAGTATGCACAACATGGAGACTTCATACAAAAGTACATCTAGCACTTTACTTTCCCCTGCCAGTGATTTTATTAAGCTACTCACAGATCTCATACATCAGTTGGCACTGTGTGCTAATAGACTTATACCTAAAATCATAGCTGCTATTTTTTGCAAGATTTTAATAATCTTCAAACTGGCATTAATATTCCTTCCTGTTGCACTGTTCTGCTATTTCAAGTGAGATTTTAATTTTATTCTTGGGATCAGTCTTCAGAAGACAACATCTTGTAGAAGGTTTCACTATCAAATTATATAGGACTTAGTTTTGTTTCATGTTACAGGTTTTTAAGATGTTGGCACTTACTCTACAGTTCACGCTGAACCTTTTTACCTCAAAGAAATTAGGACTTTAATAGTATATATTAGTCACAGCTCTCTGTCATATTATTCCCTAATTTCTCTTGGTTCCACAGAGGCTTGCCCCTTTGAGAAACAAGTCAGGTTTAGTTACGGCATAAGACATTTCAACTACATTCACTCTAGCTAAAGTAAAATAGGATGGCAAAATGCAGGCTGAACGTTGTGAAGAAAATGTTTAAGTTGGCTGAAGTGTCATTTCAAGCTGTTTCTAATTTTACCTTCCTCTGCCCTCAACAAACGCAGCATTAGCCCAGCTAATGATGTGGGAGTACTTGACAGAACACAGACCAAGCGAGAGGCTGCTTCGCACACCTGTTCTGTGGCAAGTCTCACGGAGATGCACTCCAGCCAGTGATTCTAGTCTTGCAGGATTTTCAAAACTTTCTGTGATAGCACACCCATTGTTTACACAGCAGTGCTCTGGCTCTGCATAGAGGAGTGATATCACCCCTTAATTGCTGATCCAAACTGGAATCAACATAGAAGAAATAGAATGCAACCACCCAAAGCTCCTGTTGGCAGCTTCAGAGCCACACGAAACCACTGTATCTGTCCATGTATCACAGGCACACTGTTATCTCCCTGGCTGTTATTTCCTAGTTTATGCCTCCCAACGAAAACACACAAAACCTACTTGAGACACCACCAAAATTCAGTCTAAAATAAGTGGTCTCTTCTTTCCTTCAGAAAATTCTGTATTTTATAATTTGTCGAACTTGCTTGTCAGAAAAGATAGTACATCTGCAGAGGAGGACAGCTGGTCATTTAAATTAGTCTAATTTGAAACAAGTGATGACAACTTGCATCATATAAAAACAAAAAGAGAAACTTGAAGACCTTGATCTGAAATTCCAAATGAAAGTACTGTAAATGGTGAAACACCAGACATCATAAAGTATTTTCTTTTTCATAGACATCTGTATAAGTCGACATTATTTTTTTTCTTTTTCAAAATTTATCACTGAATACTAACATAAAAGTCAACAATAAAAAGACATATTCTTAGCTGGTAAGATGAATAGGACTACAGTGATACCCAGGTAGCTGCACAGTGTCCCATCAGCTCCAAGCACGTCTCCCTGGCCCTGTGGGTAGAGCACCAGTGTTTTCCATGCAGAGATGGGGCTCCTCAGTACCCCCCTCCCAGGTGAGACAGAGGTGTCCCAGTTAAACCACTGCAACTCTCCCATCACCGCTCTCAACAGCAAACCCCCAGACACATCAGCACGTGTAACATTCTCTCCTCCCCATTTTTTGTGAGAAACATTCAACTATAACTAATTTTCAACTAAGGGGGAGTTTATCAGGTTGCAATTTTCTAAATTGCCTATAATGATGCCCATATCATCTGTCTTAATATCTAATTATGTTCTTTGACACAGCATTAGACTGTGGTTGGTGTTTTCTGCAGCTGCACTGCAAATCCCTCAGGACTACAAACCATTCAAACAAAATAGATTCCCAAATTTAAAAAGATAATAATATTAACAAATAAACCAAATTGAGTTTAAAGGTAACTTGTTAAGGTGAAAAATATGCTTGTGGCTTTTTGTGTCCACTTTCCAGTAAAACAAAGATTTTAAAGACTATTTTTTTACCTATCTTAATTCACATTTAGACAAACTGGTTTTGTTGGTGGGATGGGGGAGGGCAGTGATTCTGGCCCTGCCAGTGAAAAAAAGCTGAATTTTGAATGGAGCAGTGAGGACATTTGAGGCAACCTGCCTGGGATTCTTCAGTTTTAGTCAACTTCTCTCACAGTAGAGAATTTCTCCCCTGGGAGAGAGGGGAAGACATGTTTTTTCCTTCAGTTCTGCAATCCCACCCAGAAGGGTGGGTGCTGCAGAGCTGACTGCAGGCGCACCAGAGCCAGTAGCTGCCGGGTACAGCAGACTGAGATGGCCACAAACGCTCCCCTACCAACCACAACATCAGAGTGCAAGGCAGCCGTGACTGCTGCTGGGGTGACTATTGTACTCCTCATCCCCTCTGTCAGCCACTGGGACACACTGCAGAGGAGCCTTTGGAAAATGCTGTGGAGGGGCTGGGTAAAGAGGGATTGGTGAGGTCACTTCCCACCATGATGGTTCCTCAACATGGGCACATAAAGCCTTGTTTGTCTGAGACCAGAGGGAAACAAAAATCAGGATAGTAAAAGGCGTGCACGAGGAGATAAAGGCCTGAGCTTCATTCTCCCTGGAAAAATTAGAGGAAAATGGCTTTCTTCCAGAGCTTCCTTAATGGAGAGAGAGATTTATACCTCAGTGATTTGTCAATTACACTCAACAAGTCCTGTAGAACTGCATTATGCCAGGCACAGAAACACTGTTCTGCAATAAGCCACATTGTGATGTAATACACACATACATATCCTGCCTTCTATTTCTATGAGACAAATTTCATGACAGCTTATTTCCTGCTTTACCTACAGGAAAGCTGATGGGGAAATGTCCTCACCCCACCATTTCTGCCCTAGGGAGGAGGTGGCTGCCTCAGAGCACACCATTATCTCATTGGTATATCTGGTAGCTGATGATATTACTCTTTATCAAATAACAAAATTGATCTCTCAGTGATCAAAAAGGTGAGGATGCCTGAGCTCTGCTTCCCTGAAAATTTCACTTGGCATTCCTCTGTGTTTGATAACAGTGTACAGGTTTGGTATTGAAAGAAAAGTTATTAGAATGGTATAGGAGAGGCAAATAAATAAACTTGAAAGGCTGAGTTGCTAAGACAAGATGGTCCTCGAGGTTTGGGGTCATAGTTGTCACATGCATAGTTGTCACTGAAGTGAAAGGAAGTGCAATGACAGAAAATAAAGACTCAACTTCTGTTTTAGCTTCAATTAATACCTTGAAAACAGAAAGCACAGAAGTGCTCCACTTTAGAGAGCAATCACGCTGCAACCCTCCTACTGACCTCTGCGTGGAGGTGCTAAGAAATTCCATGCTTGAAAAGGATGTAATTAGTAGGAATGATTAAGAATCATGCAATAATTAGTACTAAAGAAAAACACTTGTCCCTGAGAGCTTTCAGTTAAAGATGAGAAAGAGATTAGCGCAAAAATTATCCACATTAGTAATATGATACTTTAGAACAGAAATGGGATATGCTTTTACCCATGCAAAGAGTTAGGCATGTCTTAGATTCCAATTGTAATTCCACTGTTGGAAAAGACAAGAGCAAAAGATAAAGAGTACCACCAAAGACTATTCCAGGTTAAGAAATACATGAGCAGGTACCTCCTGAGGAGAAAACATCTGTATAGCATTTGAAAATGGGATATTGTAGACTATATATTAGTTCTAGCAAAACTTCTTTGCCACTGCAAGGTTTCCTGAGTGAGACCATACCGCATTCTTAGGCTACTGCCTCCAGGTGATCTCGAGGTGATTCCCACCTCTGAATCCTCATACCTCAAAGCCTCACTTGCTGGTCTGGCTCTTGCACTAGCAGGCACTGCTCCAACTCTGGCTCACCAAAGGAATACTCACCAAACCCAGTCTCCAACAGAGATCTTCATCTCTGTTTTTCATAGCTCTGGTCTTTATACCAACTTCCTGTAACTTGAGTTACTCACTGTCTCCTGTCTGAAATTTCTCTGTGGCTCTACTCTGTCAACTTAATTTACTTGTGATTGTCAAGCCTTTTTGGAACTGCTCTTTTAGTGGTTTATACCATATGCTATTGCTCTTTAGAAGATTGAGAATATCTTCTGGGCAACTGATAACAGCACAAGGCAGTCCATCTTCACATGCCAACTTTCTCAAGATGTCTTTTAATATAAAACTATAAGGCAAAAATCAGAGCAGTGCAGGAAGAGAATCCATCATTAGCACTGCTGGGGGTGTGCATCCACCCTATTTCGTTTTACAAGCCTACTGTGAAAACACAGACTATCAAACCCACTGGTTTTCAGTGCATTTTCTCCATGGATGTTTTTATTAGTCCTCTCTTCACCCTGCAGGCCAAGGCCCACGTGCTCACCCAAGGGACGGGCTCAGCACTGCCTGGCACATTGAAAATTTACAAACCAGTGAGAGTTTGGAGCACTTCATGTCTGAAGTGATTTCTGAAGTGTTTCACAAACTGTGCCAAAACTTTTTTAATAAAACAGCCAGAGCATTCACATAATTAAGGCTAATGTCAATTCCAGAAGGTTTCCAAGTCAGAGATTGGTTTTATAGCAGACTCTCACACAATGAGTGTCTTGTGCAGGATGTATGTTCATACCTGTCCAGAAACTCATTGCTTGCTTTTAAGCTAAATGCATTTTTCTTCTTCACCATTTTCCAAGTCTGTAAATCTATTCATTACCTTATTCAATTTATTGCCTTCCTTGAATACTGCATTGTTTAGCAGCCTTCAGTATTATTGCTGCTTTCAGACCTCGTTTTAACACTTCACCTCCTTCTCAGAGCTTCAGAGTCACTGCAGCCAAAACACAGAAACTCCTCCTTTATCCATGATGCATCACCCCACACTGCAGTCATCTTCACTGTTTCAGAGATGATATTCCCTCCTAATCAGCCATCTACTTCCACAGCTGAAAGCAGGCTCCCAGTGCTGAGCACCACATTTCCCAGCCCTAGGGATTCACATTTTGTCTCTAGCTTTTAATTCCTTCTTGAAAGAAAAACAAGAAAAGCCCTTCACCTTTGTTATGATTTAACCCTGCAAGCAGCTAACCATCACAGGGGCACTCACTCACTCCCCCCAGCAGTGGGATGGGGAGAGAACCTGGAAAAAAGGAATCTCTCACCACCTATTGACTGATGCTCAGTCAGCTCCTGAGCAGCAGACTCTGGCCAGCTTCCCCCCAGGTTTAGTGGCAACATCATACACCTTCAATTGTAAAGATAAATTACCCCAGAAAACAGAGTATTTGTTTCACTTTCTCTGAGGAAAGCTGCTGCAAGTTCCAGGAGATGAACTGTACTCGGCTGCAAAGGCTGCCACATGTGACACCCCTTCTTTGACAGCACAGGCTGTTCCACACATTACACTGGTCAGGGCCAGTTAGGGATCATTTTCCCTGCATTTAGTTTTACATTGATTCAAGCAACAGAATCAGACATGTTGGCAGGATCTGTGCATATATGGCTGAGGAAAACATTCAGTTTGCTATTCAGTTTATTACTAATTATACTACTTGATTTTTTGTGGGGTTGGAATGAAGACACAGAGAAGACAAAAGAATGTCCTGACCAGATCTGCACCATCTCTTATGCCTAATGAAATGACAAAGCTTACTTGGGTCACCCAAGGGCAAAATTGCATAACTCTATGTCATAAACAGATAACAATCTCATCCTTCCTCCTGCCTTATAAACTAAGTTGCTTCCAACACAGCCACTGCCTGCCAGCAGTAACTGGGTAGTGCCTTCTGTGCCCCAGTCAGGCAAGGTGCCATCCTCATGCAGGGCACACAGGCAGACCAGACTGAGCACAACGAGAGCACTCGTTGGGACATGCACAATGTAAAGGAGCTGCCTGAACTAACTGCTGGGAAAGGAGGGTCCTAATCCTGCCAAGACATGCAGGACATTTGCATGGCAAAGGAGTGTCAGACAGAACCTTGAAATGGGGGCCTTGAGCAGCACCTGAGCAAGAGGGAACTTATGTGAACACCTGCTCGTGTGTGTGTTCAGTTGATTGATACAAGGCTTCATTCACCATGACAGTGTGAAATCAATTTCATATAAATTGGAACATGCACACAAAAATCTTCTCACTGCCTAAAGATACATTTCCATTAGTATGTTTTTTGTTTCTTTCAATCAGCTTAGTATTTATGGGGTGGCTGGAAGAGAATCCTATTCATTATTTATAAACATTGATTGTAAGCAAGTCATTCAATTCATAACCATGAATTACCTAAGAAAATAGTGTTTACCTTACTTTTTCTCTCTCGAGAAAATTAAGCATTTAATTATTACTGGGATTTTACCGTTGAATTCAGCAAATAAGTCATCAGAAATAACAAAGGGGGACAGAGATAACTACCCATGGTACTGTTAAACAGTGTTAATAATCCCAGTGTTTACTGCATGTCTTAATTTAAGGAAGTACTGGTGCTGGTTTATAAAGATATTTGCTTCTAATAAAAAACAAATAGCCCTTGGCTCCAGTATTTTCAGTAGTTTTACATTTGAAAAGGGCTCATTTTCACCCAGAGGCCTTTGTCTTCTGTCTAGAGCAGCTCTGCTGTGCAGACCACTCATTATGGTAACAGGCTGCAATGAAAAATTCTGTGGAGGACACAGATCAATTACTCAATGGCATTCACTTACTAGTATTGATTAGGCCATGCATTGTTTCACTTCCCCTGTGATTCCTTCTGTCATGAGGAAACGGTTACACCTTTCCTGTAGGGCAGAGGAAAACAGGATTCATGAAAATGAAATAACTTTGAGGTTTATAAAAATCCCATCTAACTTGAATGGAAAATGGCCAATGAAATACTTAAAGAGCAAGATGCAGTAAAATAGCACAGGCTCAGATCTTTGCTCTGACCACGCAGCCCTATGGTGAGACCATTTTGCACAGTATCTATTAGATAAGCTAATGACCAGATCAAGAGCATCCACAAATGAACCTCTGCCAAAGCACTGGATTTCAAACATTTTTTTTAGATTACACCTTTTTTCCCTTTAATTTCAATCTCTTAAGAATTCATGTAGTCTCAATTTCAATTTCCTGGACTTTTGATTACCATCAATTTTTGGTTATCCTTATCGTGTAAGCATTTTCTACCTTCTGATGACAGGTCTGTCATACATAGCCAAGAATATACATAGCTGTTCTGCAAGCACATTCTCCTGATGAATCTGTTGCTTTAGCAGTCCTTAAAACGTCAGCTTTTTCATTACTGCCATATTTTTTACTCCATTAAAAAAACTTACAGCAAACTATTAATTTTTTATGGGTTATCAGTTACAATCCATTTATATCCAAAGAAAGTGCAACAGTTTATAAAACTGTGTGTTGTGTGGTATGTGACTGATGAGATGCTGTAACCTATTAAGCAAGAAATATTTCCCTTAGTCTGCTCTTCTGGAATTATTCTTACAGCTGAGAAAGCCTTATGGTCAGGCCAAAGCCTGACTGCCTACATCTGCATTGCTGCTTGCATTTATTGTTCTGGCTAAGGAAGCCATCAGCAAGGAGATATAACCTGCCAGAAACAGGGTAGCTTGTAGTCTGAGCACTCCTGCTGATTCCCAAGCCAAGGCAGCTGGGAACACACACAGGGACCACAGGCACTTGCAAGCCCCCAAGGTGACCCATATGCAGTGTCTCTCATACTTTACCTCACAATACTCTACATCACTAGCACAAACACTGCTGGAGACAAAAGGAGTTTTTAGATGCAGCCTTACTCTGCTGTGCTTTTTATCTTAAGATCTCTCACACATCCCTGGGAATCTGCTTTTCAGCAGCCAAGTTCTGCAGCCTAACACACATAGCATGGTAAGTTCACTTACTACACTCCTGCATCAATCATCACTGCAGGTGTCTGCTCAGCTCTACCCGTGTATGCTCTGTTTTCCTGTGCTGCCCTTTTTCATGCCACATTTTCCACAAAGCCCCAGTCCCTCCTGACTGCCCAGCCCACTCCCCACCAGCACCCACCTCTCACAAACACCTTAATATCCCCCTAAGCCGCTCTGTACCCTCTGCCCGCCTTTCAGGCTCTGCACGTTCCCCTTTCCCATGTCCTTCCCAGGAGAAGGGTGTCGTGCCAGGTTCCAGCGCTGCCCTCTTGCTGTCACTGAGACAACCCCCTCGGTATGTGAGCAGCCCTGCAGAAGCCAAAGCCAGTGGCGGCTTTTTGAACAGTTCACTTCCCTTCCCATCTCCTGCCCGCATCTCCTCCCTCCTCTCTTATCCTTTGCCGCATCAAGGAAGCCACAANAAAAAAAAAAAAAAAGCACCTCTATAAACTAAATATTTTTAAGAGTCAGAGTAGTCAATTCTTTACAACTGTTCCACTATAATAAATACCCGCAGAGACTTGCAACAGAGGGACTGACGTGTACCAGTGGGAAAAAGGGGTGTGTGTCGTCTGATCACAGAGCTATTGGGAACTGGCAGGATCATTTTTGTACAGGTAATTCTTCCGGAAAGAAGGGTTACGTGCTGGCTTTGGAATGGCAGATATGCAAGGGGGAAATGACAGTTAAATCCCAAAGGCAGACTGCAATGCAGAAAAAAACCTAGGGATTGCTTTGAAGTTTCTAATCTACTGCTCTGGAGTTCTTAATTTGAATTAAGGGTGTTTTAGAAGGACATAGTGTAGGTCTTATTCCTTAGCTCAGGGAACACTGAGACAGAAGATGCCCACTCATGTATCTTAGGGACTCCTGGATGCTCCAGGATTTAATCCAGGAGTGGAAAATATTTAGAAATTTATCAACATATTTAACATGGTCAGAACCACATCATGTTGGCTGGAGCCTCCTTTGACTTTTCCATTTCATACACGGCTCTTTTTTGTTTTCACAGATCTGTAATTTGAAAAGTAAGGCTGAATTTCAATTTTATGGCAAAAGTTTCACACAAATCTTTCTTCTGGAAAATTTCTTCTGAAGCCAGCCCCAAACAATTCTAGGGCTGTTGGGTAGAGAGGCCTGTCCTCATGTCTCTGTCAGTGAAAAACAAAATCCAAGGAACAGGTGCCTCCATACATTTGCATCAATAACATTTCTAAATTATTTTTCTTTCTATTAATACCTTGTTAACTGTCACACTGTCACTGCCTCTGAAAACTATGGCATTGCAAATAATCCAAAGCATTCTTAACTAACTAAGAGGAAAACAGAACAAAGATAGTAAAATTATTTCGTCTGCTTTGTTTCCCACCAAGTTTCATCAATCATTACTACATATTACCTGTAATTCTGTTGCTCTCATAAAAACCTTTCATTCTTGACTTCAGGGATATATTCTAAGAAGTTCTAAGTTTAGAAACTGACAGGCTGCCCTTGTCATTTTTCTAACTTACCAATAGTTCTCTTTTGTTCACACAAAGGAAAAAAGGTAGTATAGAGATACATTAGCTGTGTAACTGAACTCAAAAAATAATAGCCTGCGGATTTCAATGTCCTACTTGGTCTTCTCTTTTTCACCCTTTCCCCCCCGCCCTTCTTTCCCTTCAGTCTATCAGGGGCAGGCCAGCATTCCTTTCAGCATCTCAGAGTGCCCATATGGTCCACACAGGAACTGGGATAGGATCTTGAGTTTAAAAACCACAGGATAACCCCATGAGGACATATTGAGCACTTTACCATCCCTTCCCTAATTTGCATTTAGGTACAACTACCTTGATTAGAGGTGTGAAATGTATTTTAACATGTCCATTAATTAGTTTTCCATAATTTTAGTTGGCACATAATTTTAGAGCATAGATATTCTTTTGCATACAACACATGGATAGATTTACTCAGGAGCACTGTGTATATGGGTTACAACATACCTTAAATATCACTAAAAATAGAACAGAACAGCACAGAAGTTGTTCTGCTTAAGTGTTGCAATGTCTCATGGGAACACTTAAAAGGAGAAAGAAGTACAATATTCACACTTGGTATTCACAGTCTGTTCATTACACATTTCTAGAAATGTGCCCCCTCCCCACCATTAATTAAAAAGAAAGCTGAAAGAGTAGGAGGAACAAAAATGTTCTCAACTTCAATGACACTATTGGAAAATAATTATTTCCAAACTGCTTATCTGTTTAAAAAAAGCTGGCAAGCTACCAGGATCTTGATTGCTGTAAGCAATTTCATAACTGCTCTAGACAGATAAATTTAACAAAGAAATTAATTTCAGTATCATAATAAGTCTCATCTCATTACCAAAACGTCTGTGCTGCAACAGAGCCTTGCACAAAGAACTGCTGCTAGAGAATTTTGTCTGCAGACATTAAACAGCTGCCTAGAAAAACTCCACCTTAGAACTCTGGATGCCAGAATTCTACCTAATTGTGAAATAGGAAGTGAAATACTGTGAAATAAAGTGAAATTCTTCCCAGTTTCACTTGTATTTTGCCCATTGGATTTGAGGAAAACCACTTGACTGGGCATGTTAACTGGGAATACGACACAGCTGGCACAAGTGGCTCCAGAAGATCCCTAAAGCTCCTGGGTGAGAAGTACATGGTGCAGGTACTGCGGGAGCCAACTGGGTAAGGTGCCCCCCGTGGTTTGCTGCTTGTTCACAAAGAAGGTCTCGTGGGTGACACAGTGATTAGGGGCTGTCTTGGCCATGAAGCAATCGAGTTTGAAACCTCTGGTGACAGGAGGAAAACTGCCACCAAAACTCCAACCCATCATGCGACGGGTGATACAAATTAGGGGGCTGGGCAATCACCAACCCTGTGAAGTTTAACATGGGCAATTACATCACGCAAGAGCACCCAATTACCTCATGCATGAGCATCACTGGGAGTTCCTTCCAACTCAGGATATTCCATGTTTCTAAAAGAAGTAGTCTCCTTTATGCCATCCATGCTGCCCTTTACTGGGACTCCTCTTCACCCAGGACATTTCTATTACATCCCTAAGTCCTCCAGCAAGTATTTGAAAATGCTGGGAAATACAACATGACCAAGATCTAAAATTAAAACTCGATAGCAGATACAGCAATAAGCTCTGGATGCTTTGAGCCAATTTATGGTCACTGTGCTTTGCAAAAAAAAAAAAAAGGCACAAAACAATAACAAAGTGCGTAACAGCCCATAAATCCTGGCACACCAGCTCTCATGCTTGCAGCTCTCAGATGGCACTGTCTGAGCACTGCTGTTATGAATAGCCTGATTTTTTTCTTCTACCATTCTCATTGGTGTTCTTGTTATGGCACATCAACCAGGGTATAAAAAAAATGAGCACATGATATATCCTGATGAAAATCCTGATATGGGTTTCAGCTTTGCTAGTGCACAACTTGGCTGTGCAGAATCTCAGCTCTGAGAGCCACTATGCCATTTTGCGCTCCTACACATCCCATGCAACAAACTGCAGAGCGCAGATTTACTGGCACACAAGGCATTTTGTCACAAGGTACTCCTCACACATTTGCTGCTGTACCTGAACATGCAAATCAATATCTCTCACAGAGCACATGCTGTGAGCAGCAAGAAAACAGACCATTTTCTTCAATCCAGCACATCATTGCAACTTCAACTTCATTTCACCATTTTTTCCCCAATTAGAGAATTACTTTGTTCACCAATTTTGCATCTTTGGCATAAATTCATCCACAGCTTTATAGACAGTATATGCATTTAATACAGCAAATAAACTTTTTTGTTCTTTAACTTTGCCACAGAAGATGAAGATAAAAATCCTCCCCTAATATTTTTTGCCTATAATTAAATGTGTCTGATTTTTGACTTAAATTTCCCAACCTATCTCCTCAAAGAGGTTGTTCATTGTTCCTTTTCTTGTTTCCACAGCAACCTTTCCATGACTCTCACTAAGCTTTTTCATTTTTTTGTCTAACTCTATAAGGAAATCATGACTTTGGGGTTTGGTTTTGTTCTTCATTATCTACGGAATGCAGAGATGTTTTTATTTATGTCTTAAAACAAAACAAGGATTCTGGTATAATGGTCATCTCTATCTTGCAGTAATTAGGAAATTCAGTAAAATTCCATTTAAATCAGTCATCAGTCTGTCATCTTGCCAACTTTCACAACCATCACAAGCTTGTTGTAGTCCAAAGTGGGGAAAGAATCTTCTCTGGACCTCTTTTAAATAATTTATATGGGTGCATCAGTCAACAGCACTGAAGGAAGGCATCCATTTAATTTAACATTTTTGAATAAATATTAATTAGAACTAGTATCAGTCTCCAATGATTCCTACAATCCAGTTCACACCTAGGGAGAAACACTGAGGCATGGCGGTTGAACACTGCACTGGGAAGGTCTGCTCACCCGCATCCAGGCTGCAGGAGATACTATTTCAAAGGGGGAAAAGGGACTAAAGCAACAAGCCAGGTCCCTTTATGCTGTTACTGCCATGCATTTCTTCCCTTTCCTTGTTTTTGCTTCCAGTACATTTTATAAAATGCACTAGAGATTACTCTATAGATAGATGCATCTATGCTTAGATGTCTCCATGCTGTAACTGCCATCAGTGCCTCAAAATAATGGTATATCTCATTTAAAACAACGGAAAAATCATATCAGGTTCTGCGTAACTGCTTCCAGAAGACTTGAAACAGACCTTTCCCCCACCTGAGAGTCCCACTGAAGTCAAAGACAAGCCTGTTTAGGAGCTGTTGTAGTTTATAAGCTCATGCAGAGGGATAAGGGTTTATGTTTCTCCTCTAAGCAAAACACAATTGAAGTTCAGATGTGCATTATTTTCTGAGGCTGACAGATAAACAAAACTTCAGTTAGACTTTATTGCAAGCGCTATTAGACTTAATGTTCTGGCTCACACAAATAAATAACATACAGACAGGCAGTTTGCATCCCAACTGATTCTGCATGTTGGTTACACCTAATTGACTTCACTCTGGTATCAGAGGTGGAGTGGAGAAAGGGACTGTCCCTAACACTGTGCATTTCACACACTGCGACAACTGGCTTTGACACCTCAGCTGAGTAGGGAAACACGACTGAGAGGATTAAGTTCCAGTTCCAGCCCACCCCTTTGCCAGCCACAGTTTTTCTTCCTCTCCTCCACCAACAGTGAATGCAACATTCAATGTCACTTCCTAATTTATTGGGAAACATATGCCTCAACCTTTTCAAAAGGATTGTCTTTATGGCCTGCTTTTTTCAGAACAGGTTGTTAATGGAACCTGTTTGGGGTTTTCCTACTGGGTCTGTGACACCTCAAAGTCAAGTCACTTCTCAGTTTCCAGACCTCCTCATGTTTTATGCCACTTATTTCAAGTTATATACATTTGGTATAACAGCTGTTCCTTCCATATTCAAGGGATTTTGAGCTTTTAAAATAGTTACCTGTAAAAACAGAACAAAACTTAAGGTACAACATTCAAAGGACTATTATTGTCACCAGCTTGGAATATAAAAATACCTATTTTAAAAGTCATCCTCCTACACTATATGGGAAACAGAGGTACAGCTGAATGAGAACGTCTCTTGAAAGATTTTTCTCTGCAAATGCATCAATTTATTTAAGCGCTTTTCTACTAAGGCCTGACCTTTTAGGAAATTTACCAATCTGAATAGAAAAACTTCTACTGACAAAGGTTTCTCAGCTCCGAATTGAGTTTTCAGTCCAAACCAGATAAAAACGTTGGCTGCACCCATTCAGAGCACACACTGGCTCTCCATGATATAACTGCACCAGGGCAGAGAGAGCTACACCTTATGCCAGGTGTGATGGGGACCTGCATGGACCAGAGTGTTTAGTTTTTGCAGAAGCAGCTGATGCTTCCCAGCAGAGGTTTAATCACGACTGGCTTTCTGGCTTGCAGCAAATGACACATTTTTTCTCTGTGGTCCTTAGGAACTTTTTCTCTTCAGCACCTCTGAGGATCAGCTGGGTCTGCTCCCTGCTCACCTCATCAGCTTCTCAGTTTATCTGCAAGAGCAGCAATTTCTCAGAAGGTTGTTACAAGCCCTTCCTCCCTGACCCTCATCTGCCTCCCACTCTGCACAGAGGAAGTTTCACTCCCTTAGCAGAAGCTGCACCGTTAAAACATCTCTGGGGTAGCCCAACACTCGCTGAAAGGAAAAGAGGAATACATGGTTCTGCATGCTTTTAAGCAGTGGAGCGTGTGAGCACTGTGAGACCACCTCACAAAGCAAGGGAAATCAAATCTGCAGCAAATCCTACGCACAGCCTATTATCATAGAATCACAGAACATCCTGAGTTGGAAGGGACCCAGCAGGATCAATGAGTCCAACTCCCAGCCCTGCACAGGACACCCCAAGGACCCCAGGATGTGCCTGGAAGCACCATTACACACCTACTAGAGACACACTGACCCAAGAACACAACAGATGAAAGTACTATGATGTGCCAAATCAGCTTTCCATCAGCAGTTACACAATCCCTGACTACAGTGCTCCTGGACAGAACAAGTGCAGAGCTGCTGGGATTACTGCTTTGCCAAGGACATTTCATTCTAGATTTAGTATCTCCTAGGGATCAGGAGATTGCCCAAAATCTTGTTTTGCTCTTTAATGCCACAAGTGGTGTTTTGGATCACTGTTTCATATTCAAAGTCACAGAGAATTTGTGGCGTTGGGATTTTTGTTGAGCAAGTCAAAATACTTATGCAACTTCTCAAAATTTTATAGAAACTATGGGCAGAAGAAAACTGTCAGATACTGTACGTATTTTCTTTATCTTCATAATAGTAATACCTGTTTAAACACCTTTCATTTTAACTTTAAAACTTATCTGCTCTTGAAAATTGAATTACAATACCTCAACAGAGCTTGGAATAATTCTTGTGAAAGCTAACACTTGTCCATCAAAAATAAAATTTGGACATTTTAGGTTGAATTCCTTGGTAACATCTTTCCCATATAAGCTAAGTTTGAAGAATTCTCCCGATTGAATTGGCACTGCTGCTTTCCCTCAGCCCATGGACTACTCTAGAGATAAGCAAACCATTTCTTTCGATTGTAACTTGCAAGCTTCAAGATTAATTGTTAAAAAATGTAATGTCCATTGGGAGAGGACAGCAGACATATAGGCTGCTAAGGGCAAATCAATTGCTGAACTCTCACACAATAATTTCCTTATAAGCTGTCAATGTATTCTGAGAAAAATAGTCAATGGGTGCTAATTATTATAGTCCTGCAGATGAGTGAGTGACTAGAGAGGCTCTGAGCCCTGCTCCTCTCCCTCACAGGGTGGGTCTGAGACTCCTCCCGGACCCCCAGAGCTGTGGGCTGGCCTGCAGGCATTTCTGCACCTCAGCACTCACACATCCTTTTTCATTCTACACCTCTTTCTGGGGTTTGCTACCATGTTATGGCAGGCCCTTAGCACTCCGAGAGACACACACTGCAAAATTACAACTACAGCCAACTCACAGGACTTCTTCAAGGAATTTCTGTGCATAGGTTTTGGTGTGGTGTTCTTCTCTTATCAGTGCCATTTGCTTCAAACCATCTCTTGGGAAGTCCCTGTTTTCCAGGTTTACTTAAAGCAGTTTTCACAGTATTGTAAGAAGCTTGGTAATAAACTTTGCAGTTCATCTAAGCCAGTGCTGCCTGAGGAGCTGAGCTTACAAAAGGCTGAGTAATAAAAGGTTTTTCTCCAGCTCCATTAGGGCCAGTAGGTTTTTAAGTGTGTTCTTTTAGTGCCTTTTAGGAAACTCCAGAAAAAGGCAGGATAATTTTGCCTCTAAAGTGTTAGCACCTTATTGATGGGGCAGCACAGTTCTGCTGCAGAACAGTGAGGACTAGGAGACATTTTTGAAAAGACATTACACTCTGACGGTGACACTATAAAGCAGAATACAGGAGCTGCATGTGCCAAAATACACATGCACCTCACCTGGAGATTGCACACAAATAGCTATACATTGTCAACCACCTGCTTCTCCAATTACCCCACTTACACAAACAGCCAAGTGCTCATTGATTTCCACTTAAACAGTCACTTTTTCAACATACAAATTTTCAGAGTAAGTCCACCAACTGCACTGTTAGGGTAAAATTAAGCAAAACTTGTCTGCTTTTTATGTTGTTTGAAAGATGACTCAGTTGTCTATATGCAGGGAACTTTTGTGAGTCCTGCATAAGGCATGTCTGTCTTACAGCTTAATCTTTCAGTCTTACTTTAACATCAGATCTAGAAACAAGCTTAAGGTTAAACAAATTAGTCTTAAAACCATTACTGTCCTTCACTGATGCCAGATCACATCAGTACAAGGCACTTAATTTGCTCTGGCTTTTAGCCTTAAATCAATCACTCCAAAAGTTCATACACATTATTCGTATAACTTTTTTTAGTTAATAATAAAAGACACAATGACAATTACATCTAAAATAAAAGAGCTTAAACATTCTGAAGCCATCTGATTTCATTATGCAAATGCAATAACATGTTAATAACAACACATACCATTTCAGTAATACGACTTGACTTTGCACTTAAGTAATTTCAACTCCATTAATTATGTGGAAGGTGGCAGAGGTCATAGTCAGGTAACACACACATATGGAAATGCACCATAAGGCACACCTGTGATATCAACAATCAAAAAAGATTCTCAATGTATGTATTAGTTGCCCTTGTAATTTTCAGCATGAACTGAAGGGTGTACTTGGGGCTTTATCACCTGTGCTACTGTACAACACATTTTAATTCTTTTTAAAAACAGCCAGCCTGGCCCCACAAGCTCTGCTTGGGCAGCTGAGCTCATGCTGAGGAGCTGGACGGAGCTGCTCATCTGCCCTGCGATACCTCATATTTGCTCAGCACTCTCCTCAGCCATTACACTTTGTGCAGGGAGCACAGTGTGCTAAACACATATCCTGAGACTGCTCATATTTGTTAATGAGCCACTCTGCAACTGTCATCTCAGCCTTCTGACAAGACAACGTTACAGGGGCTGCTGCTTGATCAAAGAAATCACCGCAGCTTCGGGCTCTGGTTACATCCCACACTTCTGTCGGCGTCTCAGGGCTCACAGGCACCAGGCAGGTGAGCCCTGTCCCGCCTGGCCAAGCACCCGGCCTTTTGCTGAGTGCCTGGCCTTTGCAGGGGCTGATTTTGCAGCCTGGCTGAGTGGCTGTGGGCAGGCAGCACAGATGTGGTCAGGAACTCGTGTTCAAAATGCGGAGGATTGTGTCACTGCTAAACACAGACCATCCAAGAGCCTGACCCAGCTACACCTCGCTCCACAGGGAGGGGGTAGAGCTGAGCAACCGGCATTTGGAATAAAAGTCGGCTAGTTATTGAATTCTGGGAAGAACTGAATAAAAGACAAACAAAAGAACTGTAAATTTTGGGGATGGAATGAGAAATGCTCTCTTTTCAGAGGCAGATATGTGCTGTGAGGTTGGGGATGGCATACTGGCTATGCAAAACCACTTCTGCTCAGTTGTCCCTTCTTGCTTGAGGCAGGGTAAGTTTCTTGGGGAATATAAAAGCATGTGGATCTAGTTTCCTAATGATTTTGCAATTAATCTTACGGGGAAATGTTAGAAATAATTTACCCCCACAAAAAGAAGGGGAAATTAATCACTAAACACTGAATTTAACTTTATGGGATTCCACTGTAATAGTCTCAGATAACATTTTTACCTTCAATCAAGGTAAGAATTTTGATGCAGGCTTCCTTGAAGGAATGTTCTCAGATGGGAAAGGAAAATATACATTCTGATTTAAGGAAAGAGGTTCTCTATTACCTTGTGTTTACACAAATCCAAAAATAGACATTCAGATCAAAGTAGCATTTGAAATTTCACTGAAATAAGCTGCAAAAGGTTTTCATAAGCAAGGGTTGAAACTGAAAAGCATCAATCATTTTTGCAGTATTATAATAACTTTTGGGGTTGAAATGCAATAAAAATCTCTTGCTACTCAAAAATATTTTCAATAGAGATATAAGATTAAAATGTTAAAATATGGGGATTAAGTTTGGGTCTTGACTACACATATGCAGCCTTACTAGAGACAGCACATATGCAAATCAGCTAAATTTTACCCTTACATTTTTCAGATAATATTTCTGCCATATTTTGAAATTCAAAAAGTGTGTTGGGATGTGTGGAATATATTCTGCATTCAACATAAATGCAGTCAAAAGTGAGAAACAAAATCAATGACTTCGGTGATCAAAGACTGTACACAATAATCCTGTAAATTCTCTGTCAGCACAATTATAACCATGAATCCTGCCTTCCAAAATAGGAAATGCAGAAGAAGATGGATGTTTGCCTCATCAAACTGGACACCTGGACAGCCTCAAAGGCCGGTGGGGTGATGAATAATGAACACATTGGCTTAGTTGCCTTACAGACAGTGTTGGTCAGTCGAAATGACACCGTCCCTGCCAGCACAGAGGCAGCAGCCCCAGCAGAGCGGGAGGACACAGCTGTGCGGGCAAGGGGTGCCTGGGCCCCAGCAGTCCCACTGCAGGGGCACTCATCCTGTAGCCAGAGCTCCTCTCCAGCTCCACCCGAGTGAGGGGAGCTCAGCTGCGGGGTCCCTGTTGAGGTAAGCTAAGAATGCCATGTGACATGGCACCCCTACATGCAGGAACTGAACAGGGGCACGCAGCACTGGCAGACTCTCAGGAGGCTTCATGTTGCTTAGGGTTGTAAAAGCCACGAGTTAGTCCTGAAAACAACACCGTAACTAACACACATTGTTCATGCACAACAGCTGCTTCTGGGACCTCAACAACTCATTTGTTATGCTGCACCTTTTAGGAGTGCAATTAAAAAGTTATGTTGACTTACAATGAAAAGCACATTTCAGTATTTGCCAGCTTTATTTGTCTTTTCATAATACTCCCTTACTGCAACAATTTTGATGTTACCTCAGGAGATTTTCAATTTACTTCCCATCTTATTTAGCATTTGCACTTTGGTGGAACCTAAAAGTCATAGTCAGGATTAGGCCCCATTCCATGAAACACCACATGTGCTAATCCTTTTTTTAAAGCTAGTTATTACTCAGCCTCTGTGGGAGGCAGCCCTTGGCAGGCTTTTCAAGGACAAAGTACTTCCAACAAGGAATTTAGAACTGTAACATTGCTGTTTCTTTTTTACATCGTAAGAATTACATGTCATTATTGTATACTCTGCATAAATGCAATATGCATTCAGTCTTCATAAAACAGTTTCCTTTTTTGCAACGATTACAGATTTACGCTATGAACCAATTCTGAACAGGTTCAGCTGAGACCAGTGTAAACATCTGTGCCTGTTGAACGTGCTGTCATCAAACAGACAATTAAAGGCAGCAATAATTTATGGAGGACAATGCCTGTTTCACTTCTGAGCACAGGTGTAATGTGAATAAGGCAAGAACTCCTTTCTGACTGGATACACATCCTGAGGGAAGGCTGTAAGTGCTGCAGTACGAGTGGTGAGCAGGGCAGCAGTTGTGCAGAACAATGTGCAGGGGCACCATGAAGAAATCATGGGCAGTTTTCATTTTGCGTTTCCAAGCACATCCTGTTTACCAAGAAACATCCTGGATTTTGCTTTTCCAGAATTATCTTGTTGCTAGACACAGCTCAGGAGAAAATATCAAAACGTCACACTGAGTGATACAGAGCTAACTTGAATTTTTAGTATGAGGACAAATAGCATCATCCACTAGGGAGAAAGCTGAGCACAGAAAAATCACATTTACCAAAGCTTACAGTCAAGGCATGCCAATGAACACAGCTGTTGTACCACAGCATAAATATTGCTCTGCTTGACCAAAATAGATGCATAAACATGTAGATCTAATTAAGTCATAACTTAGCCACCATTAAGAAAATCTATCTGAAGTGTTAGTTTTGTTGTACAATAAGAATCCCTCTTATCTGGCTTAGAGCTTCTGATGCAAGTCAGTGTTCCCAGTGAACCTAGGTTTATGGTATCACAGATGTTCTTACACATAAAAATATATTTAATATTGCTATAAAAATCTACTCAGTAACTCTTAGGTTTCCCAGAGAGGATGGTGTCTTAACTATTGATTGTGAAAGAAAAAAAGTGGGACGCATTCTCAACAAAATCTTCCACGAGTTTGTATAATTTTTTAGTGGGACAGATTTGCCAAGAAAACAACATTATGAGACTAAGCAAGTGCCCATAAACTTCTGTCTACTAAACTATTGTTATAATGATCACCTGGTTTGGTCATACCACTTGAAATTCTTCAACTTCCTTCTCTCTTACTCTACATCTCTGAGTCTGAGCTAACACTAACTTCCACCCAGAGCCAAAACCTGGAAATACATATTTAGCAGGAAAGGGACTCAAAGATAATGTCCTTAAAAGCTTTTTTGAGTAGGCTGCAAACCTGGTTTAGTCCACTCTTTGAATGCTTTCAAATATCTGCACCAGTCACTTGTCTTTCAAAGGCAATGGATTCTTTGCTATTGTTCTTTGTGTAAGTCACATACATTCTGCTCCATGTTGCCCATGCTACAAACAACTGTGCCACCGCAGGAGAGCTTTATTTCAACAGCTACTTGACTGAGCCAGTGGAATGAACAGCCAAAGCGACAAGAGAGAACCATTTCACATAAATTGTTAACAACAGAAAAGTAATATTCAAGCAGTTGTACAAACTGTTAGTAAATTTTACATAGATGGAAAATTCCACAAGATTTACAGTCCTTCCTTTAAGTGAATGTAACTCCTTTAGAGCCTCATGCCCTGTGACCCTTCTGAAACTCATAACACTAATAATGCCTACCCTGAAATATGCTGAATAATGTTATATATGTGCAAACATTTATAGAGAATACATACAGCTAAATCTACCTTCACACTCCATAAAGGCCACAGATCACTACCTGGGATATCCAATGCAGAGAAGCAGATCTCTATTCCCATTTTGGTTTAGCACAGTCTTCCTGCTCCCATCTCATGCAGGGCTGGATGGCTTCCTTCTGTCTGCCTGCATTCCCTTGCTGCTCAGTGCTGAGCCTCAGTCTGCTCCAATTTGTTAGGATTTCCTTTGGTTCTTTGGAGTTTGCAAGCTCCAGCAACAGCCTGGGGAAACACTTACTAGCATATGAAAAAAATCTCCCTTTTGGGAAGGAGTTCTCAGTTCTGTCAAAGAGGAATCCCTCCTGCTAACAGGTGTTCCTGACAGAGCACAGGAAGCTCACAATTTTTTTCTGGCTGTGAACTGCAATCAAGCTGACAATTATATGTTTGCTCATGTCCTTGATAAAAGCGCATTTAGCCACAACATTAGGCTATTTTTTTCCTGCTGCCTTCTTACATATACTTTTAGGTTACACATTACATCTTGTCCTTCATCCCTGCCCCCCTCCTCAGCCCCCAACCAAATTCCTGCAAAAAACAGATTTCAGAGCTCTTGGTAAGTTTGATAGATTTTTTAAAATAATAGTTGGCAGAGGAGATCTACTTGTTATCTGCTACACCCAGTGAAGGCTACAGAGTCCAGATAGGGTTTTGTAGTGGGAGAGGTGATTATTATTCTACACCGCACGTATCTGCAGTACAGATATCTTCTGCAGGGGAACCACCTAAGGCACAGAACCAGGCACCAGTGCCCTCCAACAGGCAGCAATATTTACCTTTGAGCAGGCACAGCCATGGCAGCACACGGGCATTGACCAGGCAGCTGCCTGTGTTTGCCACGCAGCCTGCAGAGACAGCAGCCACCCCTGACAGCCCACAGCTCCGGCGTGCTTCCCACAGGCTGCTCCCATCGGAGGCAGCACAGCTCCCTGCCAGCACTGGCCAGGAAAGATGTCCCTGTGCTTTTTTGAAGACAGACATTATTACTATAAGAATTGCTACTGGTGAATGTTACTGGACATTTGAGGGATGCTTTGCAGGCCTCACAAACTGTCCAGGTTTCAGCGGGGATAGAATTAGTATGTGCTCAGTGTATAAACCGAGGGAGGAGTTACCTGGGAGAGGCCGATTGCTGTTCAGGGTCAGGTTGGGCATCGATCAGTGGGCAGTGAGCGATTGTATTTTGCATCACTTGACCATTGGGGCTTTTTTTCCTTGGGTTTTATTATTTTTATTACAATTATTATTATTACTATTTGTAGCAGTATTGCATATTATTATTGTTGTTGTTATTATTATCATCATCATTAGTATTTATTTTGTTTCAATTACTAAATTGAATTATTACTCTCTTCTCAACCCACAAGGGGTTTTTTTCCCTTCCCTGATTAGCCTCCCCACCCCAGGGCAGGGCAGGGGTGTGAGTGAATAGCTGTGTGGTAACTGAGTTGCCAGCCGGGGTTAAACAACAACAGTTTTCGTGGCACTCACTGTGGGCCTTGAAGGTGTGATGTAACCACAGATCTGACCAGAGCCTGTTACAACGGATTTGTTCTAAGCATCCACTGCATTGGTTTAATAGTTGCAGATCCCAGTGTTGATTTATTTGCTCTCTGAGATGCTGCACTTGCTCTCAGGGTTGTATTCTCTCGTTCCTCCCGTGCAGTCCGCGTTCCCCGTGGAGACGTTTGTTGCCCTTGGAGCCTGTGTAAGGTTATCATTTTGTTGTACTTGGTAGCATTGGCTCATGATGCGATGGAATCGCTGGTCGTGACATTAACCTGGTACGTGCACTCGGCAGTGCCGTCCCCTCTGGATTTCGGGAGCCATCTATTGGGAACTATCAATAATTACACTTTTGGCCTCGTCTCGGAGAGCCAGCCTATGCGGGAGAAAGACATCCTCCCACACCTTCCTTCATCCCTTTATTCTCCTGCAGCCTGATCACAGTAGCACTTGAAAACTTTAAAGATTTTGAATATCCTCTGAATATCCTTGAAACCAACCTGATCCTTTTGCCTAGGAACCAGCATGTCACTGAATATGGCTCAGGTCTTTTTTAAGGTTAAACAACTACTTAAAAACATCACCCAGAGATCTGGCTTGAGGTTGGATAGTTATGAGTGTGTGGGGCAGTATGAGCAAGTGCCTAGGACTGGGTTTCTGAAGCACCTATGTCTTCCCTTCTGGGACTCCTTCGGCTGTCCTTTGCTTCTGAGCTGTCTTTTTTATCTCTTAACTAAACAATGAGAACCTGCAATCACCTCCTCTTTCTTTCTGCCCTCCTGCCATCCCTCATTTTACTGTCATTTAAAACTTGAGAGGAGGAACCACTCAAATAACTCTCTGGCAGTGCCACATAAAATTTATTCAGTGTAGGCAGAGAAAGTGCACAAAGTGCACTGAAAAGATGCACACAGTAAAAAACATTACTGGGATGCTAACCCATTATTCACACAAAGCAGATAGGTCTTGCAGCTCCTTTACCATTGGACCCTCACAGTAAGTAGACTTTTGAAAAAGAAGTATTATAAAACCTTCTATGGCTGTGTTAAATTAATGCTGGAGTTGGAAGGAAATAAATGTAAGAATGTATGTTAGAAAAAATTACCTCAAGTCCCAGAGCTCATATGCAAACATCACTCAGCACTGAGGGTTGTATTGTTCATATCTGTAAGTTCACTGTTCTTGCTGCCTTTCTTGCCATACTAGCAAATCCCTAGAGATCATTAGGAAATTATGGACTCTTATGGCTGGAGAAAAAAGCCAAGGACATGAAGTACTGATGTTTTGCCAGTGAATCCCATATATTTACACTGCTCCTTGAACACAGCTGAGCACTAACAGCATACAGGCAGTGCTATTTTAGGGAATCTCTGCCAAACACCATGGAAAAAACCCTGAACTCCTGCTACTTGCAATAGATGAACCTGAATCAGAACTTTTCCTCCAAGATTTAATAAGGCTCACATGCCAAGAAGGGACACAAAAAAGGCAGTAAACTGTGGCATCTCACAAGTTACATCCAACGAAAACATTACAGCAAGTCCCCAAGCCTCTACTCTGTCACCCCAATCCAGCAGCAGCATCACCCCACTGTAGTTATTCACTATATACTATAGTCATGCATCAGTTAGCACTCTGCCTTGTCCCGTCCACTCAAAAAGTCAAGGTATATATAAAATTCCTAGTACTCAGTGTTGACAAAAAAACCCCCAACTTTCAGTTCTTGTTTATGAATTGGTTTTAAACAATACAGAAGTTTCCTTATTGCAAAAGAAGTTTGACTGTCATTTTTACTTGGCTGAAGTCTGACAATCCACAGGCTGCATTGTAATTATGCAGAAGTAGGGGGTTAAAAACTACAGTTCAGGGTAAAAACACTGCAGGTGTGCAGTTTAATGAGTTCTTAATTGAGTAGTGGGAGAGCATAAAAAGGAAGTGCAGAGGGTGATTACAGGGCTCTTTCAGCAAAGGGAGCAGTGCAAGCACTGAACTCTATAATCAAGAATAAAGAAAAACTAGTTCACCTCTAATTTTCTCTGTACTACAGCCTTTGTTATTCATGCTCAGAATGCAAGATTAGAATTTGTACCATTGAGTTAAGTGACAAGATTAGCCTTTTTGGAGAGGTATTTGCTTTAAGGTGAAGATTGCAAAAAACAAGAAAGGACATAAAAAACAACTTAGAACTGAAAAATACATTGCCTGCATTCCTGTTTGCAAATCAGTCAGCTTCCTCTCTGGCTGCTGCTATTAAATACACTTCACAGGATAAAGCTGTAGAGCGGAAGACAGAAGGAGACACTCCATGGAAGGGAAAAGACAACTACTTGGGTTTATTATGATCTTCCTCCTGTCTCCAAGAAACAAACATCACAGACCCCAAACACCTCTTCTGCCTGCTCAGGAAAGCCATCTACAAAGTGACAGTGCAGCAATGTCACTGCTTAGGTAGGCACTGAAGGAAAGCACCCTCACACGACAGTGGGAATGCTCAGGTTATGTAAATACATTAGGGAGACATGGTTTTATATGTGCCATGCATTTTATAAATGCTCAGGGGAATGTATGTATTGTACCCATCTGCAGTCATGGACAGCTGACTTTGCTACCAGACACAACTGGGAAGTGATCAGAGCAGCTTCCACCTTCAGCTGGGCAGGAGTCACTGACAACCCAGTGCAGTATCACTCAGCACAACTCTAGACTTATTTCTCAAAAAAAATGGTGACTAAAGAATGAAGAGTAAAATCAGGCATCTTCCCTAGTAGTTCACTGTAGTTCAAGTGTTACCTTAAATTCTTTTTTTTTCCTTCAAATTTAGTATTTAGAACTATGAAATTCCTGTAGAAAATGCAATCTGCTTCAGCCTCTGAGGAAAATTTTATAGAGAGAGGCTTCTTTACTGTTACCTCAGTTTTATGAGAACAATCTTATATTTGCATAGCTACATTAAGCTCTTGTGATCATTTTGTACACCACATGGGGTTTTTTTAAACCAACAATTTTTCAAATTCTTTTGCATACATCAGGTTTTAAGGCTTCAAAGTTTTGTTGCTTCTGTTGCTTTTGCCCACAAATAAACTTTTAACTGCATGTTGCTAACAGGGAACAGTTACCTACCATTCACAAAGCCACAGCAGCCTTCAATTCACCACAATGTTAGAAGTTACTGATTTTCCCCCACTACTGTGGTCTCTGTTTCCACGTCAGTTTTTGACTCCGGGAGGTGACAGAGGGAAGAAGGATGACAAGACTAATAACCACTGAGGCCCTTTGGAACGATTATCATCTTCTATTTCAATTTTCCTTATAACTTACATTACAGAATATCATCCATTAATTCCTACATCAGGCTTATAATGCTGAATTCCAGTATCACTGCAAGAATCCAGCATGTTCACCTCCAAGAACCGGAGAACACAGCTGTTTAATGACATGAAGCCTGATCTAGAGCCCACTTATGTCAAACCAGAGTCTTTCAGAACACTAATGGGCTTTGCTTTAAGGCCACCAGCTGCAATAACTCAGGAGGCAATTTTAGATCTAAGCAGAGGGATCTGGAGAAGTTCATGTAAATGCACTCCCCAAGCTCCCCCGAAGTTGGTAGCAGGGAGGGTGGTGCTGCCAGAACTTTATAGGTGAGTAACTCCTCACGCAGGCAAGGAAACAAACTTACTGGCACAGGGCATGGTGCTGCACAGACACATCAGCCAAGTGCTGTAACTGAAATGGGTTACATTATTTTACTGCACACAGAATCCAGATGCAAATAAAGAGTTTGCTTGACATAAGCAATAAGGCTATGCTGTAGTGACCAAACCATAAAGGCTAACTGGAAATCAACGGATTCCTCTTAGGAAGAAAGGGATTGCTTATTTCTAATGATTTAGGTTTGGTAGCTGCCAGCTGGCCTGGCATTATCCAAATGCCAAGTCTTCAGCAGCTCTTACTTCTCCTTTGTCCTATGCTACTGCACACTCGGCTTACCTAAGTAATTCTACTTACTTGCCAAACCTGCAAGTTTGTTTATCTACATCTCCAAATCACAAATATTTTAAAAAAGAGTTTACTCTGGTTGGAGAACATGGTGCAGGAGTCCTTTCCATGTTATGTACAAGCAAACAAGCACAATTGTCCAAGAGGTGCTCATTTGCATCAGCACTTTACCAGCTTCTGAAACACCTCCAGTTTGTGCACATTAGTACTTTTTTTAATTGAAGGTCTGCTTCTTTAATCTATTATCTATCATCAGTAGTTACTATTTTGTGTGTGAAGCAACATGGATTCTTTTAAAGTAACTTGCTGACTGTAAAATCTACAAACTGTGGCATTAAATGGAAATGTTAAACTGTGTATTTCAAAGGATCTTGTCACCCATATCAGGATTACATTTAAACACTATAGACCAATGCTCAGATCACAGATCAGTGAAACTGTTATAAATCCTACCAGATAAATACAAGAAAAGACAACTCATAGTAACCTTTCAGGATGTGAAGGAAATGCATGAGGGCGTTTCACGTTAATTGTGCTCACTGCTTTTTTCTTTATATTTCACAACTGTTTGAACTTCAGCTCTAGCAAGCGATTCTCACATCCTGGCAATATTGATGCAACTATCTTCCAAAATTACCAGATGACAAGACTTCTAAGGTCCTGCCTCCCAAAAGTTAATTTCTTAAGTGAACTTTGCTTCTTCATTTCTTATCCCATCACTGAAGCTTTAGTAAACAAGATCTAAAAAACTAATAGTGTACACAATCTCTTTCAACTGTGGGTTTATATTTCATTATTAAATCAATACAAAGAGCTGATTTTTTTTTTCTTTCATCCAACTAATAGATTGTATATTCCAGCCTCATGGAGTTCTAGTCTGAAAGAAAAAAAAATTTGATATATATGGCTTATGGAACATTGCTAAAATTCATCCTGCCCTTCCTTACAGCTAAGTAAACACCCTCAACCTGTGTATCTCCAAATCCAGGACTTCCTGCCAACTTTCAGTAATGCATCGATTCCAAAATACATTGTTGACAATTGCTGAAATTACGTTGGGCTGGAAATCTGCAACATTTAAAGACATCAAATGAGACACATCACAGAAAACAGTGTGTGAAACAACAACAGGTTTAGTATTCTGATGTGTTACACAGTCTGAGGCCAAGGAAGGTTTACAGGAATAAAGAACAACTTGCTGTGAAGATAATTACAGGTAACCGGCCAAGGTCATGGACGGAGCAGCTGGATTTCATCCACATTAGACATTTGGGATCCACACTGATGACTAACAGAAACAAGCTGCCGTAAGGTGATCTGTTATTACAGTTCCTACACAAACGAAACCAAACCCAAACAGGCACCAAAACACAGAGACGAGCCCCTAACCACAAAGCACTGCTTGACAATAGAAAGCTGTACACATGCAAAAAAATGCAAACATCTAAGTGAAATCAGAAGTTAGTCTAACTGCAAGTTTGCCCTCAAAACCAATTAGAGCACTGAAGTTAACAGAACAAAACCACTTATGTGCTGCATTTACAAGAATCAATGTGTAAAAATTGCAGTGTGTTTAGTTATAAAACCGCTATTTTAAAAATTCAACATATTTAATCTTTACCATGACAACAGCAAGATATTTGGAAAATGAGTTATTACCCAATGAATAAATCACAACCTTGGAATTAAAAATGGCTTACACGACCTCATCACAGACTGGTGCAGGAAAACACAGCGTACAGTAAACCCAGCCAGAGTCACAGATGCACTGAGATGTTTGTTAAATATATAAACATGTCTCCTACTGTACTTCCAAGCCCATGTTAATGCTCTTCTCTTAAGAGATCATATTTAGGGCTTTCTAAACCTGATCAGGCCCGAGGAAGCTGCTTCATACCCACATACAAGGACAGGAGTACCCACCCATACCTCTAACACAGACCTGCGTGGTCTTGGCTCTCTCAGCCAACAGACCACCAGAGGGGACAGACAATCAAATTGTTCTCTCTGACAAGGCTAAATTTTCAAGAATAAGTTAGTTTAAAATAATTCCTCCAGATGTATCATATTTAAGAAATAATATTTATAAGCAGATTTTAAGGTCTATTTCCTTACACTATCTTGTTTTCTCTGGTGGTGTATCTTGATGCTAAAAAAGAGAATTCTACATAACACACTGGGGTTTAGGTAGCATCTTCTCATTTTTGCCCTAGGACAGGATCATTGCCTATTTCATTACATCATATCAATGGAGTTTATGTGGCAATGCCTGATGTGGGGCAACATCTATCAAGTAAAATTACAAATAAAGCCCCCTAAGTGTAATTTAAGTTTAATACCAGTAAAGCTATATAATCTATTTTGATACTGGAAAACAGAGACACTTTGGGGATTTTTTGGTTTATTATCTCACTATGTACAGACCTATCTCAAGACAGACAGAGAGGGCAATATCCATCTATATACACAAGAGACAAATTTCTATCCCTCTACTCCTACAAGAGACTATACAGGAGTTGTGCAGAAAATAGCTTCTTAAAGCAAATTTGAAATAATGTCCTGCAACTTATTTTGAGGAACCAACCTGTACCAGAGATTCCCACAGATATTTTTATGAAGAGATTGTTTTAAAAAGAGATGACGAATGGGAATATTTTTAGTTAACTACTAGAATGCCACAATGACTACAGCTACTCACATTTTCACAAGTCAAACTAATTCAACTGAGTGAATCTATTTTTAAAAAAAATTATTAGTGCCAATTTTTCCATATGAACTCCAGTTTATAAAAAGGTAACTTTACATGTAGCTTTGTGCAGTTACAAAACAATTTTTCCATTTATCTTAATCAGACATGTTAATTAATTTTAGCCTTAGACAGTGCTGTCACTTAAAATATTGTATCAATGCATTATATATCTATTTTTTAGTATCTCATTCACATGAGAAAAACTGACAAAACCCACAAAAATGTTGGAATTATAAAGGTTGTCAGGGTAACAAATTATGCACACAGGCAAAAGGGTAAAATATAATTATGCAGATGGCAAAATAAAAGAAGGTAATTTACAACTGATGCAGAAAATTACGGCACAATAAGCATATCCCATAAATCAGTTAGTTAACAACCTAATTTATAACTTTCTGAAAAACGGCAAAGATAAAACAGAGACCTAGAAAGGAGTTTAAGTGCCTCATATCTTTTCTTTCAGTAATGTACCTACTAAGGACAGCATTAATAGACCAGGAGCTCATTAAGTAATTGATGCCACATGATTACCCCACTCCCCTCTGCACTAAAAAGCAATTACTTCTTGTGATGACTGATTCTTTTCAACAAGGAAAATAGGGAATTTTTTCCCACACAGAAAGGTCTGAGATTATCAACTGAAACCCTACACATTTCTACAAACATCAACAAACACTCCTCAGGCCAGAATGGCTGAGGCCCTTCAGTGCATTCTCACAAGTCCACTGGGGGAACTGAGACCTCGCTTCTCCCTGCAAACCAAAAGGCATGCCTGAGTATGCTTTTTTGAAAAGATATACAAAAGTAACTATTTTCATAATAAAGTCCTTTGAGGGATAAAAAAAAAGATACCTCAGAAGGAGTGATCAAGGTCATGGTGGTTTCTGAGTCCCCAACTTTACAAACTGTTACAGCACCACATAAAAACTAAACATCTCTCCAAGTCCTACTGATTTAATGACGACTCAGTCACAGACCTAAATTTTTTCCTATATTGAAGGGGAAAGGGGTAAGACAAGAATGAATTTTGTGAATAAAGTTACACAACAGGATGCGACACACATTTGAGGAAGAGCAGGAATAAAGGTGCCAAATTCAAAAACAAATGCAAGAACACATGGCACACAAAGACACCACGTGACAGCAAGGTGTTCAGCAAAGATTTTAAACTTCAAAGGAAAAAAGGGATCATCTGTGTGGCATACTGACAGTACAAACCAGCAGGCTGGCATAAGGCAGCAGTAGGTTTCTTGGGCAAAACCTGTCCTGTTGGTACAGGTCAGGACTCCACCATGCAGCCGTGTGAGGAGGGCGGTACAGCTGCAGCATTTGCCATAAGGAGGGAAGGAGCAGCAGCCTTTAGAGTCTGTGTAAAGGTTTTGGAAATAGTCTTGGCAGAAATGAATAGTAGGTAACTGCAAGGTCATCTCATTTGTGACATTAAGTCATTAGACTGATTATGTGCCCATCTGCTCTGCTTTGCAAATTGGCCTTCTGTGTTCATTAGCAATCACAAACCCAGATATATTATGACACAGGCCAGGAAATACATGTACAAACAGTCATGAGCACGGCCCCGAGAGCATTACAGCTCCTTGGTGTCATAAACACTAATGGCTTTGAATCATGTAATTAGCCTACTGCAAGTGAGCACCTTCAGAGCAAACCAAGTACAAGACCTACATCAAAGAAAACAGGACTGTTCACTGTAAATATGCACATGATCAAAGGGACTTCAGCCTACCCAAACAGAGAGGGTTGTCAGTGAAGACAGAGCTCAGCCCAGTAACCATTCATTACCACCATCACCTTGGCATCACTTTCCTCTTGCACAGTGGATTTCATTAAAGACAGAGGTACCAGTCATTTGGCTCTGCTTCTCCTTTCCTCCATAGTGCTTAACTGTGCTTTTCCATGTGCAATAAAACACAGCAATACAAAAGCAAATTGTGCTCTGCCCCAGCCCTGGTACTGTGGCTCCTCTGCTACAGAGCCTGCTCTCGCCCCCCCCAAACCATGTTCTGCTCACCCCCCACATTTCTTTATGTAGACACAAAAGTGCTGTGATGTGTTGGCATCAGGTCAGGGACTCAAATTCATCCCTGGTGCCATTACAAGGATGAGTCTGGTGTAGGTGCTTAAGCCAAAAATGAACATGGTGCTCAAGCAGCTAAAACTCAGCAAGAGAACCCCTCCAACAGCCATTTTATGGTCTGTACATTATGACAGCTAATAGCTGAATTATTTAGAGTGAGCACTTGTACTGTAACAGTATTTTTGTTAGCTATGTATTCATGTCAAGGGAAGCAAAAATCATGCCGTTCTAATGCATACATTTCTATTCACACATTCCATGTTTTTCTCATTCTACCTAAGGCTATCATTATATACGGTAACAACAGACATTAAAATTATTCCTGTTGCCTCTCTTCTTTATTAATCTTTAATGACTTTTAATTTGAATGCTTTAATTCATCCTATCATAAAAGGGATAAAGCAGTAATTCTTAAAAAAACTTTTGCTACTTTTTTTTCAGTCAACCCTTTTAACAACAAATTTCCAAAAACCACATAAGAGTTTCATTTCTGGTACTTACTTTACTCTTTTATCAGTATTCAGAGAACGAACTGAGGGCATGAACCTGCACCCATCACCAGCACATGGAGTGATTCAATATAGCACATATGCATGTTTCTCTATAAGCAAATAATTATGTTGTTTCTTGTTCAACAAAGCATTAAAGAAAAAGCTGTTTACTATAAGCTGTGCTCACTGCCACCAGTAATCTCTTTTTCATTTAAATTAGACTAATAAAGGTAAAAAATATGCTGCCTAGGAGTGGTTTAAGAGGAGAACCCAAGCTTGAGGAGCTTTTCTTTGCAACAAACCAGGAGAAAAGGGGAGTTAGACATGAAGTTTGGAAGCCAATGCTCTGCAGCAGGCTCAGGAGGGGGCAGAAGAGCCTGGGAGCTCAGGATGAATTAACCCTTCAACCCAGAAATCACTGCCTGCTGAGGTCACCGCTGGGTGCCAGAAGCAAAGCTTTCCACAGCCTCCCTAGAGATCTGCTGTCACAATTCCAACCTGCCATCCCCCTGCCCTTTACTCAGGCCTGTCACAATGTCCCTTCACACCCTGGGCTTTGGGGTCAGCACAAGCATCTGCCTTGGTCACTCCAGAGCCAGGTGGAAAGCAAGCGAACAATTGATAAAATAAACCACTCCCCACCAGCCCAGATTAGGAGCTGAGGTGGTTCTGAAGATCTCACCAGTCTTCACTAAATACACTGCCCTGAAACATGATCAGTACTACCCAGGCAGGAACTGAAGTTAGAGTGGCACACACACCGCAAATTACCCTTCTCCTGGAAGGACTGATATTTGGGTGACATCACAGAACATTAGAGCATAAGGACCATTAGCTGTGTCCAGTATTTCATGTATACTGCACTTCCTCATGGCATTTAGCACAACACAATTAACCAGTCTTTGGAATTAATTTTTTAAGTATGTCAAAAATATAGCATCAAGACAAAAGCTTGGAACAAGTCTCCTCCAGCCACAAATGAGCAAACTGCCCATTCCCTGGATGCAGGAGCTGTGGAATGTGGAAGGCAGGGCTTTCTGAGTCCAAATCAGAGGGGGAAAGGAGGGGAGATACCATCTTCCCACTTCAAAGGAGAAGGTAGGTGTAACAGAGGCTATTTTTAACAGGTAGGTTTACTGCCACAAACAAATACCTGTCAGGACATTTATTTGCAAAATTCAAACGTTCTGATTCACCCACCTTTCCCACTGGAACTGTTCCATTATGTATAAATACCCACATATTTATTTATACACATATCTTCTGCAGACAAAGAGAAAAGTAGCCTGAAGGCTGGGTCTGTTTTTGAAGTAGAGGAAAGTAGAGCCCAGTCTGCACTCCAAGGAACAGCAGGATTTTGACCCACACTGGTACTTTACCTTCCCACTGCACATTGGACTGCTGAGTTATCCCAGTGTTGACTGGGGTTACTTCTTTGAACAAAACAGCTATGAAATCTCCAAGTTCAATTAACTGGCTTTTGCTTCACTTATCTATCTTAAATGAAAAAATACCATTAAAATCCCTGACCCAATTATTTCAAACATAAAAGGAGCCTTTGTAGCAGGTGTAATATTCCTAAGAGGTGGTTAATGAGAAATATACATCAGAGCTTAACTGGAATGAGGCTTTGATGTTGGCTGGCTTACCTGTTGTGCCATTAAAGAAAAAGATCACAAGGGAGAGAGTGAGCACACATTGCATCTCTGCTGGGGGATGCTACAGTCAGGTAAGCCACGGGCTCCTGGGCTGTTGTGCTTCAGCCCCAATCCCGCAGGCAACCCCCGCCAGGACACCCACAACACACACAGCCAGGTTCCCCCTGCACAGCCTATGAAGGACCCACCTCCAGGTGACTACAGAGAATTTTGACTCCAGTAGGTTTACTTCAGCACAAACCCTGCCAGGTCATACAGTCCATAAGATAAATTAAACAACATTCACAGCTCAGGTGGAAATAAAATAATTTTTTTTAAAACCCAGTGTATGAAAAATATAAAGTAGGTTCTCAGTTTTTCCAGCACATTGAAGTTAACTGAACCAAGAAGATGTAAATCAATTTCTAGCAAATGTAACATTCAGCAGAGTTGCTCTGATCAGACGACTTTAAAAATGCACAGTGACAGAGGGGGACGTGTGTGAAGGCCATTTGATCAGGACAAGCATAGCATTATTGCACAAGATCACTGTGGTTAAACAGAGATCCAAGGAAAGCTCCTCCTCTGTGAAAAGCAGAGGGGATTTCTTTTTCCTTGGGCTCTCCAACTTGCTTAATTTTCCCTCCTTGCATCTTTCTATTACTTGACTGGCACAGTGAGAGTTCTCCCTTCCATGTCAATTTATTGTAGCCACAGTAATGGGAGCAACTATAAATTCACATCTTTGTGCATATAGCAGTAACCATGGCAGGAATCTCATCTCCACAATAAAACCTTTCCAAACTCAAAATATAAAATGGCCACATGCTTGACATGCAACATTCTAGTAACGACACAAACAGATAAATGACTGAGAATTTTAACAGACAAGAAACTGAACTTCCTTTTCTTTCCATCATTCCTTTCATGCCATTTGAAAAGGTTGCAAAAACCCCCTCCAAAACACAGCTTCCCATTGCTTCATCAGAATAACTATTTTTCCAATGCAACAGCTTCTGAAAGGCTAAAAGGGTTGTCTTGTTACAGGCTTAAAAGTGATTTTCATACTTGAGTACATTAGTACTGTTTAACAAGGGAACAAATGCACTTTCTGAGTGAATATCTAATTCCCTGTATGACAGCAAGTAAAAATGAACCGAGCCACCAGCCCCCAGGAGGCCTGGCAGGGCTGCCATGCTCCAAGACAGTTCCTGAGCATTCCCCAGAAATTACCAGCACCATGCTATGCCTTTATGCACCCACTGCAAAATGATTGAAATCTGTGCATTATACTATTTGTACCTGAACTTGACTTAAATTTAACTGAGTTGAGGGAGGGGTTGGTGGTGATGGTGGTGTTGTACTGGCTAAAAAGATGAACAGAATATGTCTTTGAACCTTATTAACACTCACAGGGCAGCTGAGATTTAAATGTTAACAACAAAGTTCACATTGGGGGTCAGGGGGTAAAGGGTAGGAAGGGGAAAAAAGAGGAGGACGAGGAAAATAAATGAGCTTTGTGCTGGAGAACATGATGAAAAACTTGTCATTGAAGTGTCAGCTTGAAACACCCACAACTCCAGTGCCAAAGCCCAGTTTAGGAACTGTACAAAGAAGTCCCTTTAATATTGTCCTGGGGCATCGTGGACAGTGCTGTCCAACAAAAAGGGCTTGTGAAACTTGTGTTTTGGTTTTTCACTGCAACAGGAATGTGCTTGGATCTGTTTTCCAGTGCATTCAAATGATTCCTGCACAGAGGTCTCTTTCCTGTGGTGCAACCTAAGGAATGGCTGTTCAAAACAGAGAATACTGGAGTTAAAATCTCCTTTTCTGTACACAGTGCCCAGCAGTTTTGCAAACTTCCTACACAGTTCAGTCACAGTCCAGACACCAGTGCTCTGCAGAAGCAGGGAATGCCTATACTGGTTTAAGCTTTGATGCTCCTGCCAAATTTGCTAACAAGAGTGTTGACTGCTGCCTGACTGCTTCTGTGGGTATTTGTGAACTCCACTGGTTTGTGCAACTTAAGCAACAAGAGAGGTTTCCAAATACTCCTGTTAAGGTGCCACAGTGTTTTCACTGGAAAGGAACAGGCTCACCTCAGAGTCCCACATGCAACAGAGCTTTAACAACTTTGCAGCCTTAGCTACACTCAAGCCTAAAATCACATCTCTGGCAATTCTTGGTACCACATACATTTGCAGACTGCATTAGCCAAGGGGTAAGGGACAACATGCTCTCCACACCATCACAGATGAGGTTTTAAGGCTGAATGCCTGAAATTTTAATGCCCCTTTCATAAATAATAGCAACTTCTGGTGCATGTTATCAAGTGTTTTAAAATAACATTAAGGTGCAATTCAAAACCCTTTTTGAAAGACCAGGATTGAGATTACACACACAACACCAGCGTGGTCCTCTAACAGAGGTGATTTATGATACAGTCTTGACTGACAGAGCTGTGCCATCCTGGTTCTCATAAAAGTCTACTTCATCCTTTACACAGATTAAACTGGATTCAACTAACGAGGACCTAATGAAAAACTAGTCAATTTTCTGTTTCATTTTGCTTATTAATTCTGTACAATTTAAATCCTGCTCTAGAAGTCTTAGCTTGTTCTGGGTGCTTTTCCCGTTAGAACTGAAGACAACAGTTCAAAATAATTTTGGCAGAAAGTCCTCCTCAATGCAACTGCTCTCCACCAGCTTCAGCACAAAGTCATCTCGGTTAATTTGTGGCTGTTTAACATAAAGGCTCTTTCATTTGACTTAGGTGACTTTGCAATGAAGCGTAAAAGATCATTGCATGATCCATTCCACTAGGATGAGATGACACAGCTTTCAGCATATGGAAATTAAGAAGCTGATAAGGAAATGAGGGAAAAGAAGGCATTATCTGAAGTACTGCAGCTGTTCCTAAACTGGGCAAATACATTCCATGCCAACTGCACTCAAGCTTTCCTTTCAATTGCTCCTCAAATTTATTGTACCTTTGTGGCAGCAGGCTCAAGAATCAGAGAATCATAGAATGGTTTGGGTTGGAAGAGAATCTTGAAGATCATCTAGTTCAAACCCCACTGAATAATCTGGGGGTCCTACCATCATTCCCCCATCTCTCCTTAGAGTATCTATCATTAAAAACATCATACTTTTAAGGCAAGCATGGCCCTGGTTTGGGCCACAGCTACAAATGTCCAGAGAGCAAGAGTGATTTAGCAAAAGGCTTATGAGAAAATCTGGGTTAAGTGACTGAACTCACCGTTGTTGAGGAGCTCAGGGGAGAAGGCCAGGCAAGGAGGCCATTTCCTTGTGAAGCATCCGGCTGGCTGAGGGTTCACACCTGCCTTGTTCCTGCACCTTCTCACTCCATATCCACCCTTCGCATTCTGCAGTAAACAAGGCAAACACCCTATTTCAAAATGAAATTATTTGTTTAACACACATTCCTCCTTCCTCCATTAACTGGTCAGTGCTCAATAGGCCAAATAAACCACACATTGTTTGGCAGCTGTGGAAATTACTTCAATCTTAAACACTATCCTACAGGTTCCTCCGATTTACCTCCTCTTTTCCATCTGCCTAAAAAAGAGAAGCTGTAGTTTATACAAATGGTTTAGCTGCAGCATTTCCCAGATTTTTAGGTGCTTTACGTCACATTGTCAAAGGTGATTCTTTTCATGGACGTGTTTTTTAGGTTGTGTCCATTCAGTGATGCATTCAAAACACCCATTGTTATGATGTTGCTGTTAAAATATTACCTACCTCCAAAAATCTACAAATTACCACTCATATTTTTAAGCTGGCTCTTCAAACACTGTTTTATGAGGCACAATTAAAATTCACCACATTTGACAATTGTGACAGCTCTACAGTCAGTCTGATTATAACGAAATAGAGAAATATTGACACGAAAAACTGAGATCCAGTACTTCTAATGATCTCTAATACATTTATTTGCAGTAGTTTTTTATTGTTGTCTCATAAAGTTTGTATTTCTGTTTAAAAAGGAATTAATTGTGCAATGCATACAATACATTTGAAATTTGAACCCACACACTGGGCAGAAACAAAAGGTGATTCAGTGAGTGCCAAAGCCAAGGCTACTGCCACGCTGCTTCTTCTGAGCTGCTTTTGAAATGAGGGTCCTGCAGTTTCAGGGAGATCCTGCAGGAGCTCCTGGAATACCAAAGCTGGGGCAGGAGGGCAGGAGGAGGCCTGGATGAGTGCTCAGAGACAGGGAGTGGGCAGCAATCATCTTGAAGAGCAAGCTGCATCACTAATTACAGATTTGCATTTTGGTCAGTAATTATAGGATGCAAATTTGCTTTTAAGATTTCCATTGCAAAGCCAGGAAGGCCCTCACACTGATACATCTTTCATCTGTTAATTGAGGTCATTCTGCTCCTGGACCTCACCTTCAGTGCACATTTTGAGTGGCATGTTACCAGAGCTAAGTGAGGAGTACTGATGAGCTCACTCAACAGGCAATACTGTCCAGGAGGAGTGTGGGACCCAGGCACAGACTTGCTATAATTAGAGGTTTAGAGACAGCCAAGACCATGTGTGGATCATCCTCAAGGTATTTGTTTTGATGTCTAACATCCTGGTGAGGCACCAAGGCAGCTTCCTTATCACAGCAGTTCGTTGGTTCCATGAAGTCAGGTGTGCACTCACGGATAACACTCGCTTATGGGAGATGCACCTGAAGCACATGAATTTCTCTTCTGCAACCTCTTTCTATCACATAAAGTTTCCAAGTGAACCCTTCCACTGCACTGTATTTCCCCAAGGCAATTGATATAATTCTTTGAGGCTCTCCAAGTAAAATAGATTAATCCATTGAGGAGCAATTTAGTAAGCTAAGCATGAACATCACAGACCGACTTAAAATACATTTATGATTCCTATTGGAAAGAAATGGAGTTGTAATTGAAATTTTTTCATTCACTGTCCTGGCAGAGTGAGTTAACTCTATATGGGTGACTGGGATATACTGCACACATTGGACTTAAGCTCACACACTGAGGAACCATATATCCATTTGGAAACAGATTTCATTTTCAATGGGACTCTTTCCTTGCAGACAAAAACTTTCAGTGGAGGTGTTATTGATTCACATACACAAGCATCTCTCTACATCTCTGCAATCTACCTTGCTGTAGGAGAAGGGAGCACTCCAAACCAACACACACAGACTTGCCAGGGCTGGGAAAGCCCTGACAAAGACAGCATGGTAATAAGTAGAGCTTAGAGAAATGGCAAACTGGTATTCAAAAATTTAAGATAATTCAAGTATGCTTCCTACCTATAAGGAAACACACTTTATAAAAGTCCATTGCAAGTTCCAACAAAGAAAGAGTAGCATGTGGTTTTGAGCAACAGGAGGAGACTCAGCAGTTTAACACAATGGGAATATTTTAAGAGGGGAAAACCCCACCGTATATCTAAGGCAGTACCAGTCCATTCAGACTTGCCTGTTCAATGAAGAGCTATTGAGCAGTCCAGACATTTGTCTGAGGCAGTAATTTGCCTGCCTACTCCAGGACACCTGCAGGAGTTCTTAAAGCTTTTTATGGACATCTTAGATGCTCCCACTCCTAGAAAGCACATTTATCACTTTTCCTACCTGCTCTTCAGCTGCAACCTCGAATTTGCACAGGAACAAGAGAGTCTGTAAATAAGAGCTCTGAAGGCCTACCTGACTTTGCATTTCAGCACCCGCATGTGGGCAGAGCAGGGCACCCAAAGCAGCACTGCAGCCACAGAACTCCAAAGGCACAGAAGTGGGTGCAGCACAGTACCCCTTTCTCTCCCAAGGTCATAGACCACTGGACCACTTTGGGCTCATTAGTTCCCCTGGTCACTGCATTAGACCATGAAGGCAGAAGCAGAGAGGAGTGTATTACACAGAAATATACAGAAAATATAACACATTTGTAATATATGCATGATAATATGTGTGCATACGTACATATAAGATAAAACTGTAGTGTAAAAATTAGGGTACATGAACAAGAAAGAAAAAAGAGTTTCTAGTGAGGGGAGACTAATAGTTGGATGCCGTGAGTGTTAGGGTGAGGAGGAACTGGTACCCATGTGGAAAAGAGAGCATGAAACAAACAGTTTCCAGTGAGATGGCAAACTGGGAGAAATATTTATGATGTGCAGTTTATCATGCAGCAAACCCATCTGAGAGGTGGGAGCATGTGAGAGGACCAAAATGCACTGACTGAGTTTTAAGGGAGCAGAGCAGCACTGCAGAGTGGGACAGCTCCCTTCTCCCATGCAGACACTCTACAAAGCTATTTTAAGAGCAGAGAGCTCCTCACACCACCCTATTCCCTACAGTGTCTTGCTGAAGCAACTGGAGACATCCCCACATTGCCCTCATTTAAGCATTCACCTGTCAGAAAAGCTGTGTCAGCTGAGCAACAGGCAGCAGCTCCTGCCTACAGTGATTTGTAACAAGCAGGGCACAAACAGTCCTGGCACAGACTGTAAGACTCTGCATTAAAAGTCTTGTAGTTGGATTTAGGGAAGGGTTCCCATCTGTTCTTGCGTTACAAAGACTCATCAACTGTCACTAAGCCAGGGCATAGCAAATTTGCCTCACAATGTCTGAATCTAAGGATTAAGTAGCAGGATTTATTTTAGGCATCTGTGGACCAGGAGAGGACCAGAGAAGCCAGAGGAAGAATACTTTATGCTCCCAAAAAAGCCTTTTTCAAGGTGTCAAGTGCCCAGTGGGAGATCTTCTTCAGCATCCCTGCATGGGAGAGAAGTGTCAAGCACAGCCCCTCTTTCCTGGCTGAGTTTAAGAGCTCACACTGTTGTTTGATTTCCACAGGTGTTAAAACAGAAGACAACTAGTCATGATGGTCACTGTGCTTTGGCATCTGCTCCCAGGCTGATCTTTGTAGCTTCTCAAGGATGTCACTGAGTGTAAGCCCTGACACACACCAGCCTGAGGAAAGGAACAGAGGTAACATCCTCAGCTGCTTCCCCTCTTCTGCCTGGTAACAGCCAAGGGGAAAGAGACATTCGTGTAGACTTTGTAGAGAAAAGTCTTAATCCAAAATAAAGGTGTCTCAAGGATAAGTGTGGGAGATTTGGGAATAGGAGAGTCATTTGTTCTTCACAGACAATTATTGGCTATGAATCATTTACAAGGAGGATAATGAGACACTGGAGAGTGTGATACCAAATTAAAAATTATAGTCCTGATCTTTATCCTTTTCCATTTTTCCCCGTAATAAAATTGCATGGGATTTTCCTAGACAGTAGGAGCCCTTGCTGCTGCTAATTAAATTATCTTTAAACATTTGCAGGTAAGACTAAAACATCTGGAGAACTAACACACAGGAGGAGAAGGCAGGAAAATAGCAAGTTTGTACTAAGACACTGTTATTTCATTTTTTTGCAACTATCAAATCCATTCCTACATGAAAAATACAGTTTCAGGAAAAGGTTCGGTTTTTAATGTGTAAAAGCAAGACCAAAATATCTTGTTTCAAGTAGGTTGAATCAAATCAAATTGTTTCTGCTGGGTGGGATGTCAGGAAGAAGTTCTGTTTCAGTCAGCTGAGCTATGAACTGCTGCTTCTCACAAGCTGCAGACTGGAACAGCCACATCCTCTACCCCATCCCCAGCACAGGCTCCTCGAGCTGACCAAAAACTTCACCTGTACTTTTGCCCTTGCCTGCCATCATTCTGTGTCATGACAAGCAGTGATGAGTTCACCCACAGTGCTGCTACCAGAGCCAGCAGCTTGGCTGAAGGAGCTCTAATTTAGCCATAAGCAAAGCCAAAGAAGTCAATACTTGATTTTTTTCCAAATAATTTTTTTTAATATCTTAACTATTTGATAAGATTTAGGAAGGAAAAAATGCTGAAATACCTCATTTTTCTACAGAATAGAAATGTCAGGTGTTGCACAGCCCTGCACTTGGGTACTGGGGGTTTGAATTACAGAACAGGGTGTGGTTATCACCTTCATCCAAAGCCATGAGTACAACTTTGATCTAATATATTAATCTGCTATTTTTAATCTTGTTATTCTTACTTGTTGCAATCCAGAATCTTCCAAAGTACTTATCTGTAAAAATATGCTGGATGATTTAAAAAAAAAAATTATTCCCTGCAATTTCCATACATTTTGAGCACAAGAGAGACAAATCCTTTCAAACTACTGTCATGAAGGCTGGTTTAACAAACACTTTCCCTCCTAGGAGCTTTACTTCACCATACTTTCTATCATTCAGCCTTTCAGGCAACTTATTCTGGAGCCAGGATGATGACAAATACCTGCACACTTAAACCCTCTTCCCCAAAATGCCTTATGTGCAGTGAGTGGCCATGCCCTGGGCTGAGCACTGGGGTCATGAAAGCCAACACAGATGCTGAGACACTCCCAGGAGCTCTGCATCAGGCTTTTACTGCACCTGCCTTTCTATACATAACACAGGTAATAAATTAGATTCTTGTAAATAGACAATAGAAAACAAATCCCGTCCCACTTACAGTTGGGGGTGATATCATGCAGATTTTCTCCCAATGAATACACTGTGCTTTTACTGATTTCCCTTCATAGAGACTGCAGTAAGGCAGGGACTACACAGATGCTCTGATGCACATCTCACAGCAACGTGTGAGCGAGCAGCGGTGCTGAGCTGAGCAAAGGTAACTCTGCAATGGATAACTCAGCTGCTTGTCCCTGACAGCAAGCATGACAACATGCAACTCAAACCATAAAATCTTCATTCCTCTCTAATAACTTTAAAAGAAATTAATAGAATTTAATTATTTTTTTTTTTTTTTAGTTTTAATAAGACTCCTCATGCACTGAGGTTTGGTACATGTGCAGTAAGTTTCAGCTCAGTGTGAATTTTTATAGCAAGTCCAGAAAATATGAGTTTACTGCCTAAATGCTGACAGAGCATAAATGTAACGGAGAGAACAGAACTGCTGTAATTTCTGATACAATCCTATCAATATGGTTAGTAGATAAAGGTTGCACCAAGAGTTTTTCTTTCAATTTTCTTTCGCCTTTTCTAACTTAGACTTCTCACAGGGGTTCCTGTCACCTTGCTTTTGTGACCAGACCTAGAAACACCCCTTCACTCATGGTGTGCTATTAACAACAGGTACAAGCCATCAGGAACTCTGTGCTGCAGGGAACTAATAAAGAAGCTGAAATCATTGGATAACAGATATTTCAGGGACAGCCTTGCACACGTGCTGAGATTAAATGAAGAGGTGAATTTATTACAAATTCAAAGAAATGCCAAAGGAGAAAAGATGCAGGAGATTCTAGCTCAGGCCATGTACAAGCTACTAAAACAACCTGTGAAGTCTGGTCTCATCTGACCCTCAATTGCAGCACTCCCAATTTGGCTGAAGCATCTGAAAATGCCAACTACTTTATCAACAGTTATTTAACTGGTACAGTTATTCTCCAAATAGCTCATGGCTTTTCTTACTTTGCCTGCCCCTTTTGGAAGATGGAGATGAGATGAGGAGACACATCACTACAGAAGATTTGCTAATGGCCAGCTCAGGGCAGTGTCTGCACCACAGATAAACTGAAACACATCAGGGGCTGCTCCCTTTGCATCCTCAGACTCACCAAACTCCCACCCCAGGACAACAAGACCATGTGATGACTAATAGTGCCCAAAATACTTTGCAGTATAAGCATCCAGCCACTGCAGCAGGGTGAGGGGTTTATTTCAGATAAGGAAGCAGAAATGAGACAGATAACCAGCAGGCAATGGGCAGAGCCAAAACTGGAGGCCAGGTTCCTCAAGTCTGTTTTCTGTTAGGCTGCACTGTCTACAAGTGAAGGATTAACAATCTCATAATGCCAATTTTCTAAACCAATGATGCCTTTTGTGGCTCTTAACCATCAGGGTTATTACCAAGTAAACTGAATTTGTCAAAACTGTTCCAGTCATTCTTGCATTCAGCTTTATAGCATGGTAGCACACTCTTGATAGAGCAAAAATATAATGTTCTTTGAAAGGGAACAGTTAAAGAAAAATCTGTTTTTCAGTTATACCCAGCTATTGTTATAAACCAATTCTGCCACTGACAGTTCACTGCAGTTCCAGCTTTTCCATTGTTTTCTACTATATACTGCAGCAAAAATGCCCATTATTGTCAATTTGATACAACCATCAAGTTCATTATCATTCAGCTATGCAGAATTCCTTATATTTTACCTGCACCTACCTTTTCAGGATGAAAGACAGCTGGTGGGAAGTGAAACCAAGTGTTAGCAGAGGGGTGAAATGGTACTTCCCAAAGGATGCAGCACAGCATCCCCTGCTCTCAAAGGGAATGTGCAGCAAGATCCCCATAGCCAAATGGGTCCAAAATTCTGCTTTTCCAAGGCTGAACGATTTCTTTTGAAACCTCCTGTTTCCATGAACTTGTGTTCCAAAACACAGCATTCATTTCACCAAGGAGTAGAAGGTCCTGGTGAATTTTTCACTTGGAAACACTGAATTTCGTAATTTCTAAAATGCTTTTTACTTCCCCTGCCACAAAGAAGTTGAGAAACTTTCTAGCAGTGGTCCGGCTACAAAGCAACAAGCTGTAGTTTTATGCACATATATTTATATATTCATCCCAGCTACACTCTCTCTGTTTCACTGGGTTACCTACGATGTTTGCTTCTAAAGCAATAATTTCCTCTGCCTTTACCCACTTTCACTGCCCAGTAAGGGGAAATTTGGCATCAGGTCCCTTTACCCTGAGCACTGAGTTTTGGAGAAGCTTCTGGTACAGGCTGGCTATGCCCAAACACCACTCCCAGGTTATGGACAGAGATGGAAATCAAAGCAGTGCTATTCCTGCACACCTGCACAGGACCCACCTGAGCTGAACCAGTTCCTACACTACAAACACCAGCACTGGGTGAGGGTGAGGAACAAGACAAGATCAATCTATGTTTTTTCTTTTACTTAAGCATTAAAAACAGAATTAGTCTCATGTAACACCCCACTAGCATTTCAACTGCCATGAATTCACATTTGTCTTATGCTGTATTTACACCAGAATTTAATGGAAATAAAATCAGCTTATCTACTGTGCAAGATGAATATGTACCCTGTTAACAGAAGTCTTTTGAACTGGTTATTGAGGGAATTTTTGAGACCTTTCTTCATCTTCCTGCTCTTGACTCAGTCTTAAGGTGGCATTTAGAAGCACTGATTGTGACTTATAAGTACTGACTGGTATTTAGCTGGCAATTACACTCAGGGACTGATTTATGTATTTATTTATTTTTAACCTTGGAAATCTTTTCCCTTTGATTGCTCCCTGAAGCTGAGTGTCTGCCTGGCCTGTTAACTCTGATCCTACGGCCAAGCTGTTTTCGGTGTCCATTTTCTAGTGCTGCCAATACACATCCACCAGAAAAAAGGACTACACTTTTCCCTACTGCAAATCTTAGTTTTCAGCTGTTGAACAGTCTATGCAAAGTCTCTGAAGGCATTTTGAATTTGAGGGCTTGAACTCTTCACTCCATAGCTTCTACTGCAGGTTTCATGTCTATAAAGGCACACTGATGATACCAGCATCCCAAGGTCTAAGGTTGCCACAAATGGCCAAGTTTTGCTGCTAGGACAATTCTATATTCTCACACTTTCTTGCCTTGTTTTGGTATCTGTGAGGTAAATGAACAGAATCACTCATTTAGATTTCTTCACTTTGGTGCAAACTTCTTGCCTGAAGATTTCTCACTGCTGTTACCTTGCTTTCTCTCTGCCTCCTTTGAGGATTCCTAAGTGATAGAAAATTGCAGGCTTGTCTCTCCTTACACAAGTTTTAGTCTATTTGTTCCATCAAGGTGACACCATTGCAGATTGCACAGAGCACAAATAACAAATTTAATTGAGAGCAACAATGCCATCCCATTAAAGTTTAAGGGCTTCTGACAAAGATGAGAGAAGGCATTCCAGACTTACCTTAGTGTGTAGTCACTAAAATGACACTGCTGAGGGTTGTGTTCTTGTTTTTCTTCTATGCTTTTGCTCAGAGGACTAGTGTGCCCTCATGATGGTTTGCCATTACTGTCCTTCAGTAACACATCCTCCTGCCTCCTGAAGCCTGTGGAGCAGTGGAAGCCTCCTTTTTGATGCTGCATGTTTTCCATGCAGTTCACTTCCACCCTGAAGGTCTGCCTTTTGCTTTGTCTCCATGTGAAATCTCTGTATCCTCTTGCAAGTAGTTATTCTACTTGAGACCTCAGCCAGTTCAGGAGGCTGGAAAAGTGGCTGAGAGGAGTAATCCAGGCTGTGCTAGAGAGATTTTTGTACTAGAGTTCCCTTCACAAGGACTGGGATCATGGTTACTCCCATCCCTGGCATTGGCTACAGATGTGACTGCCAGGTTATGCTGCCATTTATCAAGCTGGTCCCTGGTGAGCCCTCCATCTATGGCAAACCAACTATATTCCTTGTGGGTGCTGATCTTCCAGCCTTGAGAATATCTTCTGTTTCTGCCGTGGTGTCTTTCCAGGTACAGGAATTTTCCAGCTCCTATAATCCCCAGCTGCTGGCCTGCTAATCGTTGTGTCTGTGCAGATTTCCTTGACATTCCTTCTATCTCTCTTCCCAGCCAAGACTGTCACAGAAAAAGTGTTATATACATACACACCAGTGCTGTTTTTGGCTGGGGAAAAGTTAATTTTCTTCACAATAGCTAGTCTGGACCATGTTTTGGATTTGTGCTGGAAACACTGTTGATAACAGAGACGTTTTTGTTATTGCTGAGCAGAGCATACACAGAGCCAAGGCCTTTTCTGCCTCTCAGCCCACCCTGAATTAAAATCCACAATGAGGGGTGGTAAGTAGGCAGCCACTCTGGGCATCCTCCCTTTCCTTCCTGGTGGGTCTGCAAAATGCCTCACCCCTAAAGAGCTCTGCCAAGGTGTTGATGCTTCAGCAGCCATAAGGCCACAGGGTATCCCCTGCTCTTCCACCAAGGCTGCACCTCTGGGAATGAGCAATTAGAGCATAGCCCCATTTTACACAACTTTTCCATGGAACCCGGACTATAAAAAGTCCTGTGTTATGCCAGTTCTGACCTTGTCTTAAAGTCTTGGTTAAGTCCAAGTAAAATGAAATTGTCATGGACATGTGTTATTCTGGCTTCCAGTTGGGATATTTCATCCTATTACATCCTCTAGGAGTTGTAAAATGATCATTGTCACTAAATGAGATAGACCACCTCATGGTTAATATCTAGTTGTCCAAAGATATGTAATATAATATGATCTTAAGAGAAAGGAAAACATAAACATCTTTTAAAAATCTGAGCAGAGGAATTATACATACTTCACAAAACGTACCAGGCAGTAGAACCCTCCTGCACTTAGAAATTTTCAGGCCAGGGACTTTGTTTGAGTGTAAGACCCTTTGTTTTTTGCTATGCCTTCTTCTCACCCTCCCCTTTCTTTCTTCTTTCCATCTGTGAGGTTTGGCAATGCCAAGACATCATTTTGCTCAAATAAGTAGTGAAATTTACAATAATTTTCCAGCTAAAGTTTATCAGCATTTCCCAACTTCTTTTTACTGCTCAGTTACTGGCTAAACTAAAGTTTGCTCAAATTCAGCTGCAGGTGAAACAGGGAGCAAAGAGAGGAAAAAATGGGACAGAAATCCCCTAACAGTTCCTGGCCCTTAATATAAAAGCTATTTCTGGTCTGAGAATAAACAGAGGACCTAAAGAAACCTTCTATTCCCTGGTCAGAAAACAAAGAAGCTGGCAGAGAATAAGCAAAACCATTAATGTCTCTGCATAGTTTTCAGAGTGTCAAGTGACAAACACCTCTGGCAGCAGCCCCACAGCCCAGCAGGCACCCTGAGCACCGGCCCCATGGCTTGGTTTGTGTCCCGCTAACGACACACTCGCTGACCGGGATAAAATCAACTGCTTGTCTTCACTTTTGCTGCTATTTTTTATGTTCAAATTAAGTGTTTCATTTTGGTTTTAACTTTACAGGAAATGACCAACAACAAGAATGAGAAAACACCATAAGGCAATGTCTGTGGATAGTGGAGTCTTCTGGTATAGCTGACCACACTGTATGTAAACCCAGCTAAGATTTCCATGTGTTTCCTTATCATAGCAGTGCAGATGGTTTGCCAAAGGCTACTTTAATTTCAAATACAGAACCATACACTTCTGACATACTTATGAGAAATATTCTTGCCATAATGCATCTCTACATTTATATTTAACATGCCAAACTGTAGAAAATAATCATTAAAAATATTTTATGCCTGCATTTCTGCTTGAAATCTAATCTATGCAATGGAAATAGTTCCTTGACAAGGCAAAGGAAAGGTGCATGTCTTTGATATTCTCTCTGTTCCATTTTTAGCTCTTTAAAATGTTTTTTTTGTGGGCTTATGGTTGGGAAAATGCAGATACAACTGAAACAGCAGATACTCAGTAGCCAAAAAGTAAGGATGAAATAAAATCAGAGAATGTATGCAATGGATAAAACCTGTACTCTGCTTAAATATCTCTTCCTGTTGAGAAGCCTAGATCCCAACCCATGTCTTTGTACTTCTGAGATTGTACATTGAATGTACCTTGGACTTCTGAGACTTTTTTTCCCAACTTGCTTTATTTATATCTACACTAACTGAATGGCAGTACATCAGGACAAATCTCAGGCTCTCTGCCATGAGTGGATTAACCTTCCTAATTACCAATCAATTTTTCTTTCAGCTCATTTCTCATTCCAGTGCCCAGTGATTTCCCTAATTCACACAATATGGCCTTTAAATGTCAAATCACAAGCACATGGAAAAAAAAGGACATTTGATAAATCTGAAACCTATCCTTCAAAACACTGGGCAGAAAGTGGCAGACTCACCAAGTAACCCTCCTCCCCCTCCATTGCAGGCACAGAGCTACGAGGACCCACATTCTAGACACACATTTTTCAAGATAAAACTACACAAGAAAGGTAAATCAAAATAAGCTTCTAAAATACAGGAAAAGCAACTGCAGTCCCTAAAACCATCTCACCCCTCTCCTAACTTAGGGAGCCAATTGGAAAGGGCAGACAGCTACCTACTGATGATGCACTTCGAATTTGGTAATGATTTCTTTCAAAGGAATAGCTTCAATGTGAATAACGAGGTATTCCAGCTCCGATGTGCACAGTGATTAGGACTAATCCCTTGGCTGATGGATTGGGCCAAGTGAGAGTGTGCCCTGCAGGAAAGCTCCATGCAAGAGCTGGCTGTATTCTTTACTGCTGTTCTCCAAATTTAATTAAGTTGTTGCAGGCACTTTGGAGCTGGGGATTATAAGCAAAGTTCCCATTGCTCAGCAGTAGTGAGCTAGATGGGAACAGGCAAAGTCCCTCCATCTCCACACAGTGTAACAGGCCCCACCACTTGCACCTGAGCATCTGTAAAAACTGGAGTCACCTCTGTAGCCAGAAACGATTGAAGAGAGAAGTACTTTCCTTTTCATTGAGCTTTGGTCATAGCCCACTGATCTGATTTCAGAGTAGGAATAATTTAGTGGCCATACATAGGTACCCTACAAACACAATGCATTTATCCTTCAAGTTTTATTTTGTGTGGACACAATTAATCTCTTGCTGAGATAGCCAAGCAGAGCATCTTCCCCAGCACCTTAGTCCTCTGAACTGATTTATATAAACTGCTGAGAAAGGAAATGAAAAAGAAAAAAAACTAAACCACAAAAACTCGTCAATCACAAAAAATAACAAAAAAAACCTAAACAAACAAAAAAAAAACCACCAAAACCAACAAAGCACCAAAATCCCTCAGCATAAAGAATACAAACAAGTAGGCAACTTTATAAGTTGAATTCAACATATAATACAGGCTTTCTTAATACTGATAAATAAATCAATAGATAGATAGATAGATAAGGAAAGAAAGCAACAGCACAAATCATATCTCTTCAGCTCAACAAATAAATTATATATTGTCCATTTTGAAAAGGTGCACTGAACATCCACTACTGTTACCAAAAATTATTGTCCCAAAACACCAAGTTTTCAGTAGAAAAACCATGTATGTCAGAAACATTTTAAACCTGCATTAGAGAACGGGAGCTACTAGATGATGTCAGTTATTTCTCAGACATTTCCCAAGGTTTCTGTCTGTATTCATTATATATCAGTTTAATCGTACTTTATTGTAGCATTTTTCCCTTGTCAGTATAAGTGTTCTTTTCATTTTTTGATGATATTAATGATCTCTGGCTGGTATTTATTTCGGAACTATGATTTTCTCTGTTATTCTTATGAGAAAAATTTCACTAGCATTTTCTGAGAACTGTAAGGTCATTTTGACAGTTTGTGTTTTCTTTAAAAATTGTAAGGAGAGGTGAGAGATGTGAAAGACACCTATGCATCACATTAAAATTAACCCTGAAGTATTGTAAGCAAAAGAAGATCTCACATGAAGAAAATTAAATTGCCATATACAAACTTCTTCATAACTTGGATAATTGTAAAGCACAGGTAAGGATCCAAAACAGGGTTTCCTTTAGAAGAAAGAATAAAATAAAGAATAGGAAACAAGCTACTTATGGTGAAAAAAGTGTGCTCAGATAGATTCTTTACATGCAGGGAAATAGGAGCAACTCTCCTGTGATTTAAAAGTGTCCTAAGTTATCAGCTCCAGTAAAACATCCCTCTGGTCAGTGGGGAAGTGTTTTGCTCAGTGTCTTTTTGCGTGTGAATAGGGTGGGAGCACCCAGTCTCTGCTGCCCACCGGCTCTCAGCAAGCCTCCCGTGTCAGAGGACGCAGGGGCGGCACAGCCACTCTCCCACCCCTCAGCTTTGCTCCTGCACTCCCCAGGGGCGGGAATGCCAGGGCAGGAATGCACAGCTCAAAGAGCTGGCTGCCCCTGTACAGCAGATATTAAATACAGCACGGCAAAGAATCAATACCCACAGAGGTTAAAAGAAAGAATAGAAAAATCACTGCTTAGAGCCAGTAAGACATTAAGTCCAAACTCAATTTGTTGTTGAAATTAGATTTCTCAAATGCAGCAAGTTGCCCTTTGGCCAGCTCCTATACCCTGGCCTTTTCTTTCCACCTGCGGATCTTGTAGAAGTAAGCCAACAAAAGCAGCAGACAGCAATGCTGCTACTTCAGTTTATAGGCAGTAGTTTCCAATAACTCATTTATTGATCACAGAAGTGGTAAATGTCTGTCTATCCTTGAGAAGAGACAACAACAAACACAGAAGTCCTCACAAAATGATTAATGAGATAATACAGTCACCTAGCTAAAGCTACAGGAACGCAGAATATTTACATGCAGTCACAAGATGAATGTACCCTTCTTTATGAGACTCTCAGCTTGGCTGTAACACTGCGACCTGTGAATCCCAACTTTGATAAATTAACATCCAGATCACAATCCACAGCAGAAAGTATTTGAAACAGCAGCATGGGGCCAGGCCCTGGACATAAATCAGCCCAGATTCTTGGACATCAGGAGTCAGTGGGTACTAGGCAGAAATCTTGCCATTATAAATTACACTTGAGTTCAATATAGTATAAGCCATTGCCTGACACCCAAGGAGATGTTCACACCTCTAGGTAAAGCACTATTTCCACTATGCAGCACTTCACAGACACATTGCATGCATGAAATTGCAAGTCTCATGGCAGATGAAGAAAGGAACAGAGATTTACAAAGTATGGATTTATCTTTTAGTATGGACAAAGCACTCCAGGGAATATTTCTGTCTCAGTAGAAGAACAGGGTAATTTCACACATAACAGAGAATGTGAAGACAAAAGGGCTCCCAGCTTTCCCTTCTCCAAAAGCAGCCCAACAGTGCAGGGCAGAGGAGGGAGGCCCTGCCTCTGCCTCAGCTCCAAGATGCCTGCTGGAACTCCTGAAGGGGCTCCCACTTCCCATTTATATGGTGAGAAAGTATAAAAAAATAAGGAACTTAAATAAATGTGACATTACTATTAAACAAAACCTTCTCCTTCAGAAATGAAACCCTTCCAACATTGTCCATCACTGTTCTGTATAGATCTGATATATTTCTTTTGGCCCCTTTTACTCATTTCTAATTTATAGTCAAGCAGAATTATCTCCCAGGATTTGACATTTATACTAAGGGATGATAGGATTTTACTTACACTACTTTGAAATAATCAACCTTTGTTCCATTTCGTGCTTTCTGAAATGCAAAACTGCATTCACACACACAGAGTCCATAATTGTACATTTTACTACCTCAGCATCTCCAGTAAAAACATGTTCCATAAATCATATTTACATATATATTCAATGAAGGAAGAAAGTGTCTGTACTTTAAAAATTATCTTTAGAACTTTGTTGGAAAGAACACCCAGACTGTAATGCTCCTACATACCTCTGTGATTCTATAATGTAGCTGGGTCATAAATTAATTCTTAATGGTATTTTTCTAAATCGAAAAAAAGTTCTATTACTACAGACCATAACCTAAATCTCCTGATACGAAATGACTTCCTATTCAGATATAAAGAACTGAAAGACAACAGTTAAGCTTTAAAATGGGAATATATTTGGAACATATCCCATTAAAACAGTAGCATTGATGGTGCTGAAAGGAATCAACTTGACAAAGCTTTCCACAGACAACCAGTGGCACCTATGTATATGGTTTTGGAATTTTACCAATGGTAAATAGCATTACATTTTGTAATTTAAAATGTATCTGTACCAAGATGTGTAGCACTACAGAAACTAGATTAGCATAAGAAGGTTTCTCCATATATATCCTTCACTGGAATTGTAAACGAATAGATTCAATATATGAAAGTGTGTACTACGTTACCACCACCATTAGTCTGGCTTTTTTGCACCTTTTGATGTTAAGATACAAACATACTTCTTGAGGGAAAGCAAGCAGCTGTATTGCTGCTTGTCTGGCCTTGCCTGCCAGAAGCAGAGCACTCACTGGCTGCTGGGAGCCAGTCACTAATGGGCAATTGCCAATATTTTCCACATGTCTATGGATTTTAGAGCCAAGCTTGAAATGCCTTGGGTCTGGTCAAAGGTTTTACATTTCCATAGATCAATTAAAATCCAATACTGTATTCTGAAAATTTAAAGGAGTCCAAAAAAACAATCTTTGTACATTTCTGAAACCCTGACTGCAAAGTCAGAAAATAAAAAGAGAAGCCCAAGAGTCAAAGAAAAACAGCAATACTGTCAAGTGCTTCAGAGTTACAGAGGGCATAGACTCAACTTCTGAGTCCATTCAGAAGCAGCACAGATTTTTTTTCAATGCACCAGGGAAGCAATTAATAACAAATGACCTTGAATTGCTTAACAAAATGTCCAATTTAATAGTTTCTCTTATCTTAAATATGTGAGTGAGAAACTGCAATGTCTAGTGCTAAGTGAAGGCACTGACAAAGAAAGTGTATGAGAAACCTGGAGAAAGGAAGACAGTAAGCAAGGTATTTCAATATCAGGAATAAAAATAGCCTCAAACACCCCAAACCAGAAAAGACAGGAAAATGAGCTCACATGCTCCAGTAATGGTGTGAAGCAGCTCACTGGAAGCTCACAAGCAGGATGCAAAACCTTATTTGGTATTAAGAAGAGGCAGGTCAATCAGACACACACAACTAGAAATGACCACTGCAGAAGTGACCACAAAGTAGTTAGAGGCATCCCCTGCAGGAGCAACAGAAAGAAGAAAAAAAAGAGTGAAAGGAAAGAAAATCCTTTGGTGATACTCAGCTTCAGGAAAGCAGATTACTTAAAAATTAGGAACTTATTAAAATTTTGCTAAAGATGACATTTTGAAGATTTGAACACTGAGAGAGAGTGGTGAAGACTGCTGAAGGACAGCACGCTGGCTGCCCATAGAGGACAAGCAGAAAGAAACCAGAGTAGCTGAACACCACACTGAGGGGTCATTAGGAGCAAGATGACAGACTTAAAAAGCTGAAATTGCATTGAAATGAGGAAAGCATTAAATGGTACATAGTATATAGTACCATTCAATGGTGCATCAAATGCACAACCACACCAAGACAGGTAAAAATTCAGCTGAGCACAAAGGAACCAAAACTAAAATGAAATCCTTCTTCATCAGAAGCACCAAGGCTCATTAAAGACACCCAACATGCAGGGCACAAAGAGCACTCACAGGACAGGGCTGCCACAGGGGAGGTGACCTATTTCTTTTCACTAATGTTCACTGCAGAAGAAACTGAAGAGATATGTCTGGAATTAGAGCAACTACAGAATGAGCTATAGAGTAAGTGGGCAAAATGAATAAACCCACTAGCACTAAAATGTAGGAGTCAGGTGAAGTAGAGAATGTGATCTGCTGTGTAGGTAGCCACATGCTTTAATCACCCTGATATGTACCACAAGGTGAGAGGTGTCTGTATTAGATATAAAAATAGGAGCTGAGATAGAATCAAGGGAGTTACAGTCCTCTTATCTACTGAGAAAATGAGTAGAAACAGGTAGTGATACAGGTTAGAACAAAGGAGGTCTTGGCTCAGAACACAGGCTAAGTAAATAGTTGGTAAATGCTAAAAACTACAAAGGCTCACATTGATGGAAAACACTCCTGTTAGGAGTTAGCAAATAGATCAAAATCATGTCCAGCTCAGAAAGGCCACAGAGATGAATTTAGCTGAAGGCTGGAAACAGGTATTTGCTTGCTATGCTTTCACTCTTCCTTGCGGATCTACTCACAGCCACTGTTGCAAATGGGACACTGAGCAAATAAATCTTGTTTTGATCCATTAGGGACAAGATTTTCTTCTGGCATTAGAAGCACCGAGCTGGCAGGGAGATGTGCAAGTCCAATCCAGAAAGCACACCAGATACCCAGATTCCTTGGGGGATACCCATTGGTGGTTCCCACTGCTGTGCTGAGCCCTCATGGTCAACACGGGACCAGAACAACTGCTCGTTGTCTTTCCTGCATCAGCCCTAAATCACATTGGCCCTAAATCACACCGGGTTAAATTTAGACTAAGAAGGAATAAAAATATCACAGCCCTAACATTTACACAAAATGAAGCTCCAAGTTTATTTCTTGCTTTCCTCCTTTTGAAAGAACACCTGGTAAAATGTACTGGGGTCCATCAGAGAGCAGATCCCATATCCTTATACTATACTGAACCAAACTTTGTGGGGGGAAAAGTGCACTGGCAATAAATGTTTAAAATAAACTTTCATTTAAAAATGCAGAGTGTGAAAACCTGGCTGCTTGTTAGAATGCAGTTTGTATGCAAATAAGGAAAAAGGATATAATATCCTTAAACTAGGATTCACAATTAGAGTTAGGAATGTAATTCCAATTAAAATACAAAGACCACAAGCACAAGTAAACCAATTCCCCATATTACTAGACTTTTCTTGTTATTTATAAGTCATTATTAATGAGAAATGAAAGCAAATAATAATTGAACACAAAATTGGCCATAAAGTGTAGAAATAAATTTAAAACTGAAGAAATCAGCTCCCTGCTCCTATGACATTAATGAGAAAAGACACCCTCCTCTCTTTCAATAGATTGGGCCTTAACCTGCCTGGACAGCTGTGGGAGTGGGTTTGTATTTGTTTTGGAGGCCTTATGGGGGTACTGAAAGGGGAAGAGGGCTGTGTGAACAAATTGTTCCATATTTCTACATCAGCTCTAGGCAATCAGCATATTTAAAAGTTCATACTGTTTATGACCCAAGTTTTCAGCCAGATTATAGCCATCTGTAAAACTAAACCATGTCAAGAATCAAGGTAAACAGGCCCTGCTTTATGGAAGGTTTTTGTGTCTTTCAGGATGACATTACTAACTCTGGGTGCACTGAAAGATCCCCACCATCCAACTTTTTCCACCCCTACGCTCAACTGTTGCCAGTTCTGGATCAGTAAAGAGGAATTACAAAGTAAGGCTCAAGTATTATTCACTGCTCTGGTGCAGGATAGAAAGGAGGTCGCCTTCTTGCCTTAAATCCTTCATTACTTACAGGAAGACAGTTTTTTTCTATTTCAAAGACATTATTAACTAAAATAATGAAACACTGTACTGCAATTATTTAATTCATTAATTACACATAATTACATTTTTAAAGTTTCTCAGTGAAGTGCAGAGTGAAGCTCAAGGCCAAAAACTAGAAACAAAATAAAGTGAGAAAGCTTAAAAGGAGAAACCATTACCTCTTTCAGAGTGACATGTTCCACTTGTGCCCTGATGGCTTTTCTCCCAAGCAGGGAACACACAATCACAGCACCACACCAGAGAAACAATCACTCTTGATAAGGAAAACACTGCATTCGAAGAAGGAGGGTGTTATATAAAATTTAAAGTGAGTTAAAGTTTGAAAGAAGAGGCAAACAGAAGCAAAGGAAAGAATACATGACTGCTATAGAACAGTGGCAAGGATTGCTTTTAAAGCAGCAACAAACAAAAACCTCACAAACCACCTAGTTCCAGAGTTACTTCAGCTGATGCTACAAATCACAAAATAAACACACATCTGTACACAAACAGCTATAGAAACATAAATATGTGCACAAGGTAATCTAGGAAGATCTTACCAGAATTATTCTTGATCAAAATATCTCCTGTAACAATGCAGGAGATCCAACAACACACATCTCAGTGCCAGCAAATGGGCACAAATATTTCTTCTGATTTAAAAACTCTTGTAGCAATTAAAAAATAATTTTTAAAAAATTATTTCACTTTCCAGAAGAATCAACAGCAAATCCCTTGCCATACCACAGAACACATCCAGGCATCTCCAGGCCCTTCATAAAAAGGCACAGCTGATGAAGCCCTGGCTACAGGCAGCAAAGCAGGCTCCCATTTACTTGGTGAGGGAACTGATAGAGAAGGTGGCACGGGGCAGCCTTTACATTTGAACGCCTAAATGATTTCCTATGCCACTAACCTGGGGACTGCACCCTCTGTGGGGCCCAGTGGTGGGGCTGGTCCCAGAGCAGTCAGCAGGGAGCTGTGCTGTGGCTGACCTCTGCAAGGTCACGTAAATGTGGCTTCCAGGTCTGCTTTAGTCATGAGACCCATCTTGCTGCACTGTTTGGAACAGAACTTAAATACATGTCAAATATCCTAATGGTTTTACTGCCTGTCTTGCCAAACGCATTTGATGACCTAAGGAGGACTTTTTTTCTTTTCTGTGTAATGGGGATGAATAAAATACTGGTCTTCATATCAGGAGCTCTATTAATATAGGGATTGACAGGGTGGCCCTATGCAGAAACTATAATAGCACTATCCTAATTACTAACAGGAACTAAATAAGTAAACAAAATATTTTGGGGAACAATCTAGAAACAGCAAAGCCTATGTAAGGTACATTACTATCCACAGGTACCTGTGCTAAGCAGCTCTGTATACTGATCCCATAAAAAGGATCACAGTATTGTTTTGTTTTTCAGGAAGAGCCAATTTAAAATTGCCCTATCAAATGTAGTAGATTGAAGAACTGTTTACTGCTTTCTGGACTCCCAGTTTCATAACCACAAACCTGATTTTTAATACAGCCTGCATAACCAAAAATGAACTCTAAATTAACATTAATGGCTTTTTAAAGTGCTTTAGAGAAACCATTTTGGTGAACTGTTTTGCAGTCACTAAAAGTAGAGTCAAAAATTACAACATTACTTGTTTTATTTTTCTGTAGCTAGAACACTTAGTTCTAGAAACATAATTTTGAAGACTCCTTGTACTCTCTGTGACCTTGTCTTTGAGGCTTTACTGGCAGATAATTTTATCCCACCTAGCTAATTCTTATTATATCATAATTATGCTGTCACATAGGATCCCAAATGAAATTAATGAAATACTATCAACCCAAGACAAGAGCTATAAGAACCAGCAGAACTCTCCCTGTGAGCATTTGCTTTTACTATTATTAAATCACATCACTTAAACTCCTATATCAGGTATCTAAAGAAATAAATAAAATCAGGAAAATGAAGTTCAATGTACAAATGTTTTGATTAAATGCTCTCTCTGGTTAGATTTTTCACTAAAAGCTCATCACAGTCCTCTGTAGCCAAGAAAGAAATAAATTGAAAGTGGTGGAAGAGATAAAAAATAGAGAAGATAAATAAGGATGGGAAAGAATGAAAGCACATTTCTATCTGCCTGATTGGTCTCAGACAAATAGGAGAAAGAAATTACTCAAATACAATGAAGTCCTTCCTCAAGACTTACATAAATAAAAGCTGTTAAATGTAATTATCTGTAGAAACATGAGCACACCAAATATTGATAGTCTGATTTTGTTGCTAACAAGAGGAAGATGCAGGAACTGCAAAGCCTTGATGATCTTTTCAGAATTCTGTTCCCATGAGATAGAAATGTTATTAGGAGGTCATTATTTTGTCTCTTTTGAGTCTTCCCACTACTCTGCACTCATAGACCACAGTCTCAGTAGAAATACTAACACCACAGCAGTTCTGCCTCACTGAGAAGCACCTACTGTACTTTATGATATTGGTTATTAAAAAAAAGTGAATAATCTGAGCAGTAACAGCTACAAAACCCTTCCATGTAAACAAAACAGACATCTATTGTGTGCATAGTTAGTTTTGAGCAAAGGGAAGAGCAATGACTTCACCATCACACCTTAAGGATGAATTCAAAACTCAACACGTCCACTCAGGGATAAGGCACAGTTACAAAGTGGCTCAAACCAGTCACTCAAGATGGAATCTCTACATCAACCCACTACTGGTTGGTAGTGGGTGGCAGCCCTCCACATCACCCATTTTCCTGCTGATCAAACCCATGTCTGATGTCTCAGTCTCTCAGCAGAGACAAGCAGAGCACACGTGTCTCTAGGCATGTATTCAAATACACCCTCAGCTCCAGGCTCAGCTCAGCCAAGCTCTTTGTGCAGAGAGATGCCCAACTCGCCCCATCCCAGCACACGCAGCGCTGCCCAGTCACTGAAACTCAGCAGCTGCTCCCAGTCACAGCAGGATGCCCTCCATCTGGGGTAATGGTAGCAAAGGGGAAAGAGAGGGCAGAAGAGCCAGCAAGCCATTGCAGCCTTACCTGAGACTAAGCAGCTGGTAAGTCTCAGCAATTCGAGCCACTTCCCCTTGTGATGTTGCGTTCAGATCTCAGGATCCTTAGGTGATAAAGGAAATCATTCCCTATAAGTGCACGACATGAAAATGGCTTGGAAAATAGCCTAAAGACATTTCCCGAGGAACTGTTTGAAAACTGTACCCTGTGCAAGTGTTGGTAAATGTTTTAGCAAATTAGTATTACGGAAGATTTAATTGCTCTCTAAAGAGTTGCTTAATTTTAAGATTAAATTAAAGTCACTGAAGTGTAAAATGCAGGAATTGTAGATTTAACGTAAGAACTGTAGCTCCATAGCATCTTCACCATGGAAGAGATGCACAAACAGCCACAGTGGCTCTACCTTCCCAAAGAAGAAAAAAGGAACAGCCCTATTAAAGGGGGAGGAAATCATCAAGGCCACTACCAGTGAGGATCTCTCAAAGTCACCAGCCTTGCTTTGCTCCAGATTCAGAGCCCACCTTAAGCCTCTCTGGTTCTACCAGATGTTAAATAGTACTGGATCTTTGCACTGAAAAGATCTCTGATTTTCAGCCTAGGCTTTCCAAACACTAGCCATATCTGTCTCTGATGTAAAATTGTTCATTAAAACAGATTAAATTCAAGCAATTAGATGTGACCAATTTAATAGCTGTCCACATAGAAGCATAGTATTAACCTTAACTGCAATTACGGTGCTGGCTTGCAAAACCTGTTTGATACTGGACATCACCTCTTATGATGTGTCAGAGGTGTCATTGTTTCTGTGGCAGGCAGTTTTTTAATCCTCAAACAGGAATGCATTGTATTTTGGTTTTTAAATTTTAAAATGCTTCAAACACTTTCAGAGTAGAACACTAGCAATTTTTATATATGTTTTAGATATTTTCTGAACACTTATTTCATTATGTTTCTGTGCAAAATAGAAATTTTCAGACCATCCAAAGATTTGTTCTGCAAGTGCAGGAAAAGAAAAAAAAAAACCCTTAGGTTGCAGTGCAACCTTCACTTTATAAATCTAGGTTCTGAAAAAGCTATTTAGGAATATTCTTATCACCACCTAGAGAAATCTCTGTAACTTAGCCATTAAGTGTTCTCTGACAGCTCTTGAAATAGGGTAAAATGCAATCAAAAACTGCATATACTAAAAGTGTATCTTCATACAGCAAGAATCGAAGGTTGGTGCTAGAAGAACTAGAAGAACTCAGGACTAACTGTTCCAAGAGACAAGTGGATTTTAATTCACATGAAGGTATAATCCATCACTGTCTTAACTTCATACATGTAGCCTGTCTGAACTCTACACCATCATTTCACCAGAGCATAATGAAAAGCACATCACATACATACCAGTATATAATACATGTCTATATACTAAGTATAGGTTTGCTGAGATACTTCTTAGTTTTCACGTGTTTTTATGCAGCAAAATTTGTTTTGCTCCAAGTTAGTTGAAAGTGACCTGCAGAGTAAAACGGGGCTTAGATTCACGTTGCTCCATGACCCTTATCACAGTTTGCATCTTTCAGTATTTGCATTACACTTCAGTAAAGAACAGCAGCTTTCTGTGATGGAGCCACATCTCCACAGCAGGACTCTCCTGCTGCTCCCCTCCTGGCCAACTGTCCTTTTAAATGCCATTTCACATATAAATTCACCTACTGTGAAGACATCAGTTTGTGATCTGAAGATAAATCCCTGAACATAAAAAGAGAAGACCTCCTAAAAAAACTTACAAGTTTTCTGTACCACACAGATAGTGAAATTGTCCCAGGGCTGGGCTGGCACAGATGCAAATGAACAGCGATGTGTAACAAAGTGTCTCCAATGCAGTGTTCACCCAGTAACAACACTGTTAAAACTGAATCCTTCCATAGCACTTCTGAATCACTGTTACCCCATTTCACAGTCTTCTGGAGGGGGTTTAGTACCTCTTTTGAACACACAATATAAAAGAAAAAAGAAGAGAAATGAGAGTAGCATGAATATGGTAAGCATCTTAAGCCCTTCCAAACAGTACACATTTAGTTAGAAAGCACATTATCTGCAGCTAAACTATTTTTAACATCTCAGAAAGATGTAATGGACTTTCACCAGCTGGCAAAATGATTGTACTCAAAGGCCTGTGAACTTACAGCCACCAGAAGGTAAGGAAGATCTAAAGCTATGAAAAGAGGACTCCAAAACCATACAATGCAAGATACACATACTTTTCCAAATTTTCACTGTGCTAAAATTTTTCAATGCAGTCAGCAGCTCCTGTATGGGTCTGGTCCAACACCAATCAAATGAGCACCTGAAATCAAATGAGTAAATTGCTATAAACTAAACCACACGAAATTCCACCTCAACATGAAGAACTTCTTCACGTTGAGGCTGGCAGAGCACTAGAACAGGCTGCCCAGGAAGGTTGTGGAGTTTCCGTCTCTGAAGACATTCCAAACCCACCTGGACACGTTCCTGTGTCACCTGCACTGGGTCACCCTGCCTTGGCAGGGGCATTGGATTGGAAGATCTCCACAGGTCCCTTCCAACACAAGTCTGCAATTCTGTGAAATGATTAACAGATACAGACATGCTGGTTTTGGCTGGAGTAGAGTTAAATTTCTTCACAGTAGCCTATGTGGGCTGTGTTTTGGATTTGTGCTGGGATCAGTGTGAATAATGCAGGGGTGTTTTCATTACTGCTGAGCTGTGCTTCAGAGCCAAGGCCTTTTCTGCTTCTCACCCTACCCTGCTGGCAAGCAGGCTGGGAACACACAAGAATTTTGGAGGGGATACAGCCAGGACAGCTAACCCCAGCTGGCCCAAGGCATATCCCAGACCATATGGGGTCATGCCCAGCACATAAAGTTGGGGGAAGAGGGAAGGGGGGACACTCAGAGGGCTGGTGTTTGCCTTCTCAAGTCACCCTTACATGTGATGGAGCCCTGCTGTCCTGGGATGGCAGAACACCTGCCTGCCCATGGGAAGGGGGCAATGAATTCCTTGTTTTGCTTTCCTTGCATGCACTGCTTTTGCTTTACCTATTAAACTGTCTATCTCAACCCATGAGTTTTCTCACTGTTATGCCTCCAATTCTCTTCCAGTCCCACCAGGAGAGAATGAATGAGTGGCTGTGTTGGGCTGGGGTGAAACTAGGGCAAGGAGTAAGTGGTTTTGCACCTAAAGATGTTATTTTAGAAAACACAGTTAGCTAATACTTACTGATGTGAACTGCCATTATCCTAGCAGTTTGTAGGAAGATTACAAATTATTTCTGCTATACCTGTTGCTCCTAAGATGTAAGTTTAAATATATAACATGACAGGAAGACTACATTTTCTAAACTGCAAGGTTTTATTCTGTATTTTGAAGATAAAATTAATTTTATTTGTGGAATCTAATGAAATTTGGAAAATGTAGTGAGAAGTGAAAGTTTACTCGTGTAGTTGCTAAGCAACAGCCTCATACATAAGCTGACTGATCACTTCATATAGGACTTTTCCTATCAGCAAATTACCTACCTGAAGGTAAAACTCTTCCTGGTTTCCTCTTCCAGTTTTGCAACTCAAATTATTTAACAATATTTAGAATACACAGGACATTCCAAATACTTGTATTATTTCTGCTTAAATATAAAAAGGAATCTGGCAGCTTTCCCAAGCAGCAGCATCCATTTCAGTCTCCAGGGCACATTCCCAGGTTGCATCTAATAACAGGGCTCCTCTGAAGCCACTGATCAAGATTAAATGGACACTCCAGGGTAACTCCTGAGGAAATTATATATTAAATTTTGCCTGGCTTCCAAAGCACTGCTTCACCCTTAGGGCACAGCTGCCTGTACAATAGCCAAAGGAAATATTTTGTTTTCAAACACAAGACCTTTCACAGTCCGAGGACTGGCAGTGGTGTGCAAGGACTACATTCAGCCACGTGGTCACCTCTAGGAGTAAAAAGCTCCTCTAACTTCAGAGAGAGATTCACTAGGGACAGTTAAAATGCTATGTTGGATCAGGGACAAAATACCTCAGTCACGGAGGGACAGGGTCTGATTGTGTTGCTTTACTCACCTGCACAAGAAGAATCATTTCAAGAATATTTAGCTACATTAGTTTTGTCCAAGTCACCTGATGGTCCTGGTCTAAGCTACTGGATGTGGCATAAAATGCTAGTTGAAACTTTCTCTGCATCTTTGACTCCCCAGCTTCACCAGCCCCACCCCAAAATAAATTAAGTATGTAAGCTTAACCTTCCAGAATATTTTGAGGTTGCAGGCATTTACACACTGCTTTAAGGCAATTACAAACAAGCAGCTATGTAACACCAAATTAGTCTTACTTTTCTTCCTGGAAGGAGCTCTTGGTTTTGTGGTACCCAGTCTGAAGTATCCCCCTGCTTCTCAATGTTATCCCAACATAAGGGATGTTGTCATGTATCTCAACATAACATGTTCTCAGAAACACAAAGGGACATTATCTATGCCACCATGAGAATGCAGCTGCACACACCCAACTGGAAATTTACCCCCTGCAAATGTTAATCAAGTGCAGGTCAGGTGCAACTCCATCTACAGTCAATGCTATTTAATATTTCCATTCATGATTTGCACAATGTAGTAATGCAAAAAACAGGCATTTGGTGGAAGACTTCACATGGAAAGGAGCTGCAGATATCTGGAACAGAGTACAAAAGGTTGTGGGAAAAGCTTTCAAGAATACTGAAATGTGAAAACAGAAAAGAACTAAACCAAAGGCTTGACATGGATTAATTCCATAAATTCCTTTCCACGTTTAGTAGTATTTTAACACAGAAATGGAGCCTCATTTAATTTCTAGATGCAAACGTGGCTCTGCTTGGCAAGAATTCAAAGGCTATATGTAAATTTTGCGTCTAGCTTCAATTGCTCTGGGAAGTCAGGAAAAGGATAACTAACATGAGATTGGAATCCACATTATGTAGCACTCTTCTGGTTCAAATTATTCCATGATTTCAAAACCCCAATCTTCTCCAAATAGCTTAATTTTACAAGTATAATTGCATTTTGGTTTTGATACTAATTATCCACTTTTGATTCCCAAAATAATTCCATTTCTTCATAAACTGCAATAGAAGATACTACACAAAAGCAGTAGAATGTGTGTTGTTTGCCCATCAGAAAGGCCATAAATAATACACTTCTCACTGCAACATTACTGCTGTGCTGCTGTGATCGGGGAGTAAGAGAGATGTTTCTTTCATTTTTTAACTCAAGATAAATAAATCCACATGAAACTGTCTTGCATTTCACCCAATTTAAGGACAGTTAAGTATTTTTTTCAGCTTACTTGAACTTTTTCTTTTTCTTCTACAGACTATTTTGTCCTTCATCAGCTCATGCTGGATTTTTGAACTCAATTTCTTTGAGGAAAGTCAACAGTGTGACACAAGAGTCGCCTTTTCTCTCAGTATATAATGAAAAGACATCATGAGTCCATTCTCTTTGAGCTGTAAGTAGCTGCAGGTAGCAAGTGAGTCATCAGTGCAACACCATTATGTCAAACAAATGACATCTGGCTACACTGCACTGTAATTGTTGACATTTCTCTACAATAGTAAATCTAGAAGCTTAACTCAAGCTACTATCCACTTACTTGAAGCAGATAAAGGTAGTGCACAGTATAATACAGTAATGCTAAATCATTCCAGAAAACAAAGTTTGCCCACTCGTGCTCACTGCTGTCCATATTCCTACTAAGGTAATCAGGGATAACAATAACAAGGAACTGGCAAAGCAACACAGCCAGGTCCTAATAGCATTTGCCACACCAACTACAACAATTAAACAACCACTTGATACGACAGCATTGGAACACTTGCTTAGACACACAAAATACAGATTATTGTAAGGCACTGGGCGGCATGATCATCATCCAGTTCTTGTAGAGGGCTTTTACTGGAAGTGCTACACTGGAAAAGGAAACCTAGTTGCTTAGGATATATGGGTGCCATGGCTCACTTGCAATCATGCCAGATGTACTGGAAGAACTACAGGAACATAAGAAGTCACTTTTCTTGTTATAAATTAAAGTTAAAAGTTTAGGACAAAATATTAGTTTGAGTGCATCAACAGCAGGAAAAACAAATCACATCTAAGTAGAAACTTGGCGCTTTCCTATTCAGCCCAAATCACTTCTACAGAACACACTTTTATCCATGAAAGTGAGCACTCCCTCTCCCCCAACACCACTCAGGTTTTACATCTTGTGACTCATTCTGGGGTCACCAAAAAGAACCACAGAAATATATCATGAGGGTTTGTGGGGGTTGTAGAGCCAAGAGATTGATGCAGGTGCTGGCAGGTGAGAGCCGCGGGCGTCCCTCCAAATCCCAACCTCAGGAAGAGAGGATCAGGGATCTGACAGGGGAACACAGGTTTGTTTCAAATTCAATTTTCCCATTTTCACAGTGTGTATCAGCAAAGATAAAAGGTTAATCATACTACTATATTTACTCCAAAATCTTTATTTGCCATTTATTTACTGCCTGCATTATTTATACTGACTTAGCAGTTGCAGAACATTTCCAGTGCCTAAGAGGCATAAAGAGCAGTACAACCAGGTTCATTAACTCTGTCAAAAATCCTACTCAGACCATGCTTGGTGTCTCTCTGTAAAGAATACAAATGAGGTTGGAAAAAGCAAGTAAAAAAGTTCAACAGGGAGCCAAAATCATCCTCAAAAACCCAAATTCCTGTGAGTTTGAAATGAGTAAACCAGGTGCAACCCAGAGTCCACTTTGTAGAGACAAGAGGAGAAAAAAAATCCAGAATTTTGAGCTCAGATGTATAAAATAAATGAAGATTTGTTCACGCAGTTATCTCTACATTTTCCTCTGACTTCTACAGACTAGTAGTTATTTCAGTGTAGGTGGGTTGACTTCAAAACTTTTCTCACAAAAATGATTACACACTGCTACTTTACCATATTTAAATCCCTATGAATTGAGGTAGGAACATCTTCATAAAATTACAGCATTAAATTTTTATACTTCATATTTAAAAAAAATAAAGACAGCAGGTCCTAAGATCACTTGACTGTGACAAATTGTCTCTTTCTGCTCATCTTGAAATTGGCCTGTGAGACTTATCAAATCCCCAGCTTTGTTACTGCTAGAAGAATTTATTTAAAAGTGCACACTGTCATTATATACTTACAGAGGTATATTTTAGGATTATGCAAGTGCTTGATAGATAATTGGTTCTGTCTTTTTGCTGCATCTTAAGTTTTCTGAGAAAACAGAAATATTTAAAGTGCACAAAAATTTGAGTAATCTTTGTAAAACAACAGTACAACTCCTGAATACAACTCCTAATTTAATGAATGTGACCTTCTTAAAACTGTCAGTCAAAATTAATTTCCTAAGAAACACAACAGGAATGACCCTTTTGAAATATCACTGGTGCCTGTGTGTTTATGGCAATCAGAGCACAGCACTGTGGACCTCTGCTAGTAAATAAATGAATCCCAGGGTTGGGATGTCACAACAACAGGTCATTTGCTCTTAGAAAACAACTATGAAACCACAACAGGACTGGCATGAGGCTTGCACACGGGATTCCGTGTCCAAGGGCACGGCAACCAGGCTCTCCCACAGAGGGCTGCCCTTGCAGCACCGAGGCTCCTACTGGAGTAGCACCTTTCAGCTCCATGGTATGGATACGTTCCTCAGATCCAGCACGAACAATGTGGCTTAAAGCAAGGCTTAAATCACATCAAACCTCTTCATGTGCTATAGGTACAAAACACGTGATGAGCTCCCCACCTGCCTGCTCAGCAGGAACAGGACTTTCAGACTTTAACATCTAGCACAAAAAACTTGCCAGAAGCATGGGCCTGTTTTAGACAAGTTACCTCCTTTATTCCTTGTACAACTCCTGCAAAAGCACCTGGGTGAAACACTCACGTCACAACAAGCTTTTAAGGAAGGAACAAGTGTCACTTGTTCCCACACAGCTCGTCACTCGTCCATGCAGGTGGCTGCTGTGTGGGGTGTGGAGGTGTGTGCTAAAACCATCCCTGGACATCAGCCAGCAAATTCCTGCTGGGTTTATTGCAGTGTGCTATTTACATAAAGCATCCTACAGAGATGGGAAAAATCCTCATTCGAGCCACAGCTTCCATCTCCACAGAGACATACATATACTCTGACCTGCTCAAACTCTGCCCAAATACATGTATTTATAGCTTTGAGTGGTCTTAAGAATATCGACTGTGCAAGAAGGCACATTGACACTGTTAAAAGAAAAAAGTTTAAAATCTTGGGAAGCAAGGTAAGATTTGGAGGACCTGTAAAGCATGTCTGTCTGAGAACAATTTTTGTATAGAAAAATTTCTTCATTAAAAAAATTTCAGTCTCAAAAACTACAGTGATTGGATGAAGTAATAAGCACACTTCTGTCAAAGTAACCCAATAGTTTCTTTAGGAGTACCATTTACAAAAGGCAGTTTTGAACACAGATCTTGAAAACTTTCTCATTTCAAGAAATGGTACCACAGTTGAGCTGAAATTTTAAAGAGCTGATTTTACTCCACAGAAACAACTACCTGATAGTAAGCTAACGAACACTTTCAAATATCTAGCAGGATGCAGAATATCCTTACAACCCGTACACAGAGTCCTTAAAGATTTATCAAGAATGTAACAGATCTAGATTGGGAAATACAGCAATCAAGAAAGACTAAAAAGGAATTCTGACTTATATAATACTCTTTATGTTGTAGGTTATGGTTTTGTTACAACTGGGCTCCAAAGGGAATGTCAAAAATGTTGTGAGAAACAGTTTGCCTGGGGGTCTTAGTCCTCCTCTTTGAAGCTTCCCAAGAACTTTCATGTGCTGGAACAGCCATGTAGATCTGGTAGATGTGCATTACTTCTGCCTTACCCTGGGCATTCAGCTTGCCTTGGAGGGCAAGCAAGCCCCTTTGCCTCCTGCCCTGCTCACTCGCCTTTCCCTACAAGTTGCACACACCACCCTGGGAATAGGAAGACAAGACAGCAAGCAATCATAAAGGCCAGTAAGGAGACAGTGCTTGTCCCAGCAGAGTCTATCACCCCTGAAAACCCAGAACTCACATGCTGATAGAGAAGGTTTGGAGACCTTAGCAGCACAGAGCTTTCAAAGCCAAGCATTTAGCCCTATAATTAATAACTGTAATTAATTATAATATTGCATCCCAGAAATGTTTAAATAACTAACTGCTATAATTAAATCCTTATTAAGTATTTGGTTCTTGACTTTAACCATCATCAACACACAGTAAAATGGCATCCCTAAGCAGCACATCAGAGGAATACTGAGTAGTGACAGGAACATTGGTCTGTAGTTTCTTTTTCCTACCTATTACTTGACAGATGAGGAAGTAAATAGTAATTTTCCATAGCACTTTGGCTGCAACAACAACCTATGTGAGAAACCAGTGTAACAGAGTCCTCTTTATGCCAAAACAGTGGGCAAAGCCAAAGTAATCAGTTTATTGTGATGGCATGTTTGCTTGGTATTGTAAGGAAACTACTTAATAGACCAGGATGTTCTGCTCCATGGAAACCCTTCTCCATGGAGAAGCATAAGGAAAACCCAGTGCAAAGTAGCTTTTGTGAGAAGGATGCCCAGAACAAAGAGCAAGTGACACCTGCTGGAGCCGAGATGCTCCTGGGTACTTTCCCACTTTCCTCCCTAAGAAATGCTGAGCTTTTCTGCTGAGTTTCCAAGATGAACCTGATGAGAAGTAAACAGTATGGTACCACATCCTTACAACAATACCTGTCAAGGCTAAATGTAACACAGACATATTGAATTTTGTAAATAAACACCCCAACAGACTCTCAAAGTTATTTGTGTTCAGCAGTGCACTGGTACACACAAATGTGTTTTTCTGGATGCTATCAAACTGCCAGTCTCCTGCATTGATTTCATTCAGTTTTACTCTTCTGCATCACACCACTACCCTTTTTCCATGCTTTTGAACATACTTTAAGATGACACTGAGCTTCATTGCCACTTTGAGGGGTCTAAAGACCATTTGTGAGCAGTGAATGTTGAATGATTTATTCCCTCTGGCTACAGAAATTGGCAGCGGTTCAAGTCAGACCAGAAGTTCAGAATCACCTACTGATAGCTAGGAGTTTTTTGTTAGCTTACATGCACATCTTTTCCCAACAGAAACAGCTGGAATCTCACCAGTTACCACGTAATGTTGCTCAGTTCCCACTGTGAAGGCAAAACTGCATTTACAAGTGTCTGTTAACCTTTTTACCGCTCCTCCCTCGAACACAGAGCTTGGCTACTTTGCGATAAATTTTGTTTTGCTATTATTCTTATTTGATATTTAGAACACATGCTTAACATGTTATACATCAATTACAATTTAATAGGAACGAGTGCAAATTATCCACTTAATGCTCCCACTCCAAAAATCCATTTTAAAAGTCTCAGTTTTTGAAGGATGTCAATCACCTCCATGGTAACATGGTAACATCTTCAACAATTCCCCCACTCATCACCTAAGACTTCTCCCATGATCAATGCATTTCCTAGCAAGTGAGTAATGAGTCATAAGCATTTAATTGACCCTCTTTGTCAAAGTAACTTAAAAGTCTGATATCGTTACATTTGATTTGACAAAAATGTTCTACATTTCTGATCTATATAATAAAAGGGATCATACTTTCTGATGTTTCCCAGTTTTCCTAGTTAGCACAGCTATTTATGTCAGAGTATTTTCTTTTAGTTTATGTCTTGTTTTTAAAGACTTTTAGTTCCTTTCTCATTTCTATCCCCTCCCCTGACATCTTCCTCCAGGACTAACCTCTGTCAAGCAGTTCTAAACACAGTACACTTCTAGAAAAACCACTAAGCCATTCAAAGACAAAATACTATAAAACAAACAAAAAGGCATTCACTGAAGAGAATGTATTAAGAAAATTCTCATGGAGGCAGTTTGTGTCAAGTAAATGGATTTGTCTCAGAGTTACTGTTTCTTTAACTCTGCAGCAAAATTTCCAAGCATTTGCTAAATGCATGTATTCCCTTTTCAAATCCTGTGCCAAGTGCCCTAAATTAGCATCAGTTATAACTTCTTTGCCACAAACAGTGAGTGTGACAAGAAGAGAGGAGCACCCACCCTGCTTCACCCCTCAAACTCCTCTTTCCTATCATCATCTGTAAACCCAAACACCCTCCCAAAGCCATTCATTAAATTGATACATCAACCTGGAGGCAAGAGGGGAGCCTGCAGTGACAAAGGAGGAGCAGAGCTGTCTCACGGGCGGTGTGAAGTGGGAGCAGGTTGAAATCACTGTCTGCCTCATGAAACACCTGCTGCACTATGAGGCAAGGTGTTGGCACCACAGCAACTGGACAGATTGGGAGAGAATACAGCTGTAAAATGTCTACAGAAAATTAGAAGTAACTTGATAGAGATGTAGCAGAGTCTTGTCCACATACCTTTAGAACTGCTGAACTAAACTCCATTTCAGGAAAACCAATATTGAAAATTAGTATCAGAGGTATTTTTGCTAGCAAAACCAAAAAAGCAGAACTGTTGTATCCTTTCATATTGGGGGTTTTTTTCATGTAAATGATAAAATAGACTTTTCAAAATCTTTTAATTAGAAATTGTTCAGCTCATCCAAAGTACCTATGCTGTCTCCCAAAATCATCTGCTCACACAGTTCCTGCTGCCAGCCCTCCAACCCAGAACAAACTGCTCACTTGTACTAGCTGTGCCCTGAGCTCAGAGAGCAGGCGTGACACACTCACTTTAATGCAGCAGATAAACCCTGGGATAGGTCTCCTATCACACTAAAACAAGTGTTCCATTTCACGCGTGCGGTGCTGGAAGCTGGAGCAGGAGGAGGGAGCAGCAATCTCCAGAAGTACCCTTGGAATATCTCTGTATTGACTGTTACCACACTGCTTGCATGTAACCCCTCAGTTACTGTGTGATTAGACAGGTACACAGAGGATTCTTCCACGGCTGTGGACAGAAAACATAGGAAAAACGTTTTTCCCCACAAAGTTCAGGCTGTGCAGACACAGCTCAGGCTGTACCTCTGGTCTCATCAAGTAGCCCATGAAGAGAAATACTCTGTCAGACTGATGTGACACCTAAACCTACACATGGAACATGATTTTTAAATTAAGGAATATGATACTTTCAACAGTATCAATCATTTCGAAAGTGTGATAATAAAAGTGGGCTGAGGAAGCAGTGTCTATTCCTTTTGTGGATTTGGTACCATGAAAGAAATTTAAATACATTAAAAATACATTAGTTACTGAGAGAGAGATAATGAGCTGATCAACAGCATAACAATAAGATATTGCAGCAGAAATGTTCTCTGTGCAGGAGGAAAAAAATGAAGGGGAAAGCCTCACCATAGTATAATGAATGTATCAATCAACACAATAAGAGATTAGCAGTGGGAGGGGAAAAGAAAGGAAATTAGGGACTCCAGAAGGAATAAAATGTCCAAAGTGATAAATACTTTGGATGCTCACTGTCCCTATTATTCCTGTATTTATGTGTTTGGCAGAATGCCATGCAAGAAAAGCATAATTCCCCACCAAGATCTACATAAAAAGAGAG